>VWZO01005754.1:71320-84178 GCA_013396975.1 Bucco capensis | reverse complement strand
CCTAACCTGATTCCTCTCCTGCTTAGGGAAACACTGAACAACTCCTTCCAGCCTGTAGAACAAAACAAAGAGACTCAAAATAAAGAGCCTCAAAGCTCAGGATGCCAAGTGCACTTCTGGCTCCACTAGGAATTGCCAGGAGAGTTGTTGCTCTGGATGCAAGTGGTCACTGCATCAAACAGAGCTTCAGTCCATCCCTTGGAAGGCTAAACCTGCTCTTGCATCCATAGCATCCCTAAACCTGGCAATGCCTTCATGTTCCAGCAGTACAAAACCATCCTAAGGAAAGCCCAAAGGGGATTAGCCACATCCTGTCTCTCTGAGAAATAGAGGAGTTGCAGTGTTCCAAAAAGGGAATGAAAAGATCTCTTTGGTGCTTTGGATGGCCAAAGTGCAGTGAGCAAGGGTCCTGCTGTGGTTTGTGGCCCAGCTGGAGTGACAGCACAGCAGACAAGTCACTTTGTGTCCCCTTTAGCCCTGTCAGGGAGCAGTTATTGATGAGTAAGAGCCATTCTTAAAGGCTCAACTCCAGCTCCTTCCTCTAGGCTCAAGCTCCATTGTAGGTCCAGGCTAAGGAACAGTTCATGAACTCTGAGAAGAGAAAAATAAAGCTTAAAAAAACCCCCTAACTAAACAAAAAGAAAACCCAACTGTTTGAGTGCAAGCAGAAGCCAATCCCTGTGGGTTTTACTGGAAGAAAGCAAATGTGCATCAGGCACAACATGACCTCCAAAAGCAAAGGACTTCAAGTGAGGGAACAGCTCTGCTATCTGTAAATCCTTCTGTGACCAAACCAGAAGGGTTTGATCCTGCAAAGTGCTACTAGTCCTCAGTTTTTACCTCAAGCCCCACTGGCAAATTCAACATTAAGCAGTAATTTTATGAAGAGAGCAGCTGTGCAGATGATTTCAAGATGAGGAAGAAGGACAGGGCTGCAAAGCCTTCAGAGAGCCAGGCTTTGAAAGCCAAAAGAGCCATCATCTGACAGCACTAAGATAATAAAGATGAGTGCTAAATTCCATACTTGTGAAGGAATAAGCAACCACCCAAATGTGAGCTAAGAAATAAGTGCCAAGAAAGCAGTTTTGCTCCAAGGAAAAGAACTGGGACAAATATGAAGCCAAAAGTAAAGAGGCATAAACAAAATGATGCTGGCCTGGCTAAAAAGGGATGTCAGATTTAAGATACACAAAGAAACCTTCATCACTCTCCTCAGCCCTTAGAAGGGCCTCAGTTGGCCCAGTTTTGGAGAGCACAAGGGAAAGAGTCTAGAGGGAGAGCAACAAAGTCATTTCTGAGCTAGAAAGCACAACCTACACAAAGAGACCACAAGTAGTGGCTGAGGGGAGGGAGGAGATTTATCAATCTCCAAGCATGTTAAAAGCTGTGACAACAAGGAAGGGAATAAACCATGCTGCGTGTTCCTTCAGTATGTGACAAGGGGTAATGAGTTTAAACTGCACAGAGGGAGGTTTAGATTAGATATTAGGGAAAACTTTGAGACAGTAAGGATGGGGCAGCAGCAGCAGGCACTGCCTGAGAGGGCTGTGGGATACTCTTCAATCTGACAAAAGGGAAATGCCTCCCTGGAGTAACTGCTCCTACTTTGGAAGGAGACACCAGCTGATCCACCTCTATCTTCTTGTGTTTCATAGAATCCTAGCCTGGTTTGGGTTGGAAGGGAGCTCTGGAGCTCATCTAGTCCAACCCCCCTGCAGTGGCCAGGGACATCCCCAACTAGAGCAGCTTGCCCAGAGCCCTGGCAAGCCTCACCTGCAATGCCTCCAGGGATGGCAACTCAACCACCTCCCTGGGCAACCTGGGCCAGTGTTCCACCACCCTTGTGGGGAGCAACTTTTCCTAATATCCAATCTAAATCTACTCATCTCTAATTTCAAACCATTGCCCCTTGTCCTTTCCCTGCAGGCCTTTGCAANGTTTCTACCTCTATGGCTTCCAAGTGCTTTTGAAATAGATAAATGAGAAGCTACATAAGCACAAAGAAAGCAACATAAACTCTACCTGTTGTACAAGCAGGTGATATGGAGACACTGAGTTTGCCACTGGAACTTTTCAACAGTCATTTGCCTCACATTTTTCCCACAGCCAGGTAATAAAAGCAGAGCAATTCCTTCAGCAGCTCAGACCCAGGCACACTCACCCATGTGTTGCTCTCTCCAGTTTTTCTCCTACTACCACATCGAGTTGACTTAAACAATAATAAATCAAAGGCAAAGGCTTGCAGCTCATACAACCCAGGCAAAATCACCAGCCTCTAACCTTCACCTTCAAGCTTTCCCTACAAGGGTTGTAACATCTGGAGCCCATTCAGCTTGAAGTGATGACAATTTCCAATAAGCGTTAATGGGAGATCCTGCCCAGTCTATACTCCAGGACTATAATTCAGTCTGTCTGTCCATCTGTCAGGGTTTATGACAGCCAGAGCTCACACACACAGGAACAAACTACAGCTACAGATTTCTTAATGAGCACATAATGAAGTCAACCTGCTTCATTTTTTCTTTGCAGCTCGCTTGATCATTTCCACTGGGTAGGTTTCTCGTTGCTTTTAGTGCCAGGAGCATGTCAGGCTCTGGATGAGTTGATGGGGACCAAAAAAAAAAAGCCATAAATGGCAATCCTGGGAGCATAAAGCTCTTGCACTTTTCCACAGGCAGCTTCCCAAGCCTGTGTAAACCATCAGGATGACTGCTTTTGGAGCAGTCCCATCAAGAAGGGGAACCACGGAGCGGGTACGTGCTAACGGAACACCTCACAAAGTGCCACAGCACTTCCCAAGCAACACTACTCCCTGCTCCTCCATCTTGCACTGACTGAGCCTTCATCATCTCCTCCATCCATGTGCCCACAGTGAAATCTCAGCATGGCAAAGTTCCTCTGGAGCTGGCTGTGGCTCTGCTACCCTCAGGCTTGTTGTCCCTGCAGCAGCCTGCCAGAGCCTTGGCCTGGATGGGGGTCAGGATCTTGCTCTCTGGAGCAAGCATTGTGCTGCAGCCACAGTCACCTCTCTGTTGGTGTCACCACAGCCCTAGTGTTGCCTCACAGCCAGTGTGGTCCTTACAGCCAGTGTCACCTCAGGATTTGGTCACCTCAGAGCCCAAATTGCCTCAGAGCGTGCACCATATCAGTCTGCATCACAGACATGGGTGCTGCAGAGTCTGGGTCACCTCAGAGCCTCAATTGCCTCAGAAGATGTGTCATCTCAACCTGTGCCCAGAGTTTATGTCACCTCCATCTGTCACCTGAACCACCTCAGAGCCCAAATCTCCTGAGAGCCTCTATTTCCTCCTGCCTGGTTTGTGTGGGTTCTTTCTGCCAGGCTTTGTTCCTACAGCTGCTCCTGACAAGTATTTACTCAAGTCTCACTGTTCCTGTGCTCCCAGAAAGTGATTCTTTCCCACTTCAGGTCCTCTGCAGTGGTGAGGAGTCAAGATATCCATTTTTGGTGTCTCTTGATGTCACATCTAGAGCACAAGCAGGGCTTAGATACCAAGGTGCCTTCAAACTAGATTAAGCTCCCAAACTCACAGGGTACCTTGTTCTGCTCTTGGGACTCACTGCTGCTGTAGATACTTGCAAATCCATTCTACCAAGCTCCAGATTTGCTTTGTTAAAGGACCTCTAACAAAGACTAGTTCTGCTTTGGGAAAGAGGGAATCTCATTCCTACTCATCAGATCTGCTGAAGATCTCCAATGACCTCAAGCAGCAAGATCTGAATTAGAACCTGTCACCTCATCTTTGTCTCCCTTTGAAAACACTGAATTTGTCCCTTGCTCTGGGTTCTCCATGGATCTATACAAGGCTACTCTCATTCCTTTTGAATAATCCCTTTTTATTCTGTTTGTAAAGAGCATCCTACTGGCATCCCTCTAACCAGGTATCAAAAGCTGTTCATCAGCCCTAAGCCTGTCTGGCAGATGTAACAGAGCAAGGCTTTTCTGCTTCTGAATTTAACTTACAGCACCTGAGCTAAGCAGTTCAATGGGAGTTTCTTTCCTGCCCAGTTAAAATGACAAATTGGTACATGAGTGTTTAATGAAAGATGCTGGAAACGTCCATGAAGATCAGAAAAATCACCTCTTGGACTTGACAGGCAGGCCATCTGCATTCCTGCTTTCCTATTAATTCCCTAACAATAAACGACAGGAGAGCCTAGAGGGTTAAAAGCTTAATTCAATCTCCTAGATCCCTTCCAGGGCCTTGTCTGCATAGAGAATGAGGGGAAGAAAAAAGAAAAAATAAAGGCATTTATAAAACTGTTCTTTGCACACTAGATTTTTCATATGGCTCCATGCCCCATGTATCAATCACAACCTTTCTCAGCCATGGTGTCACCATGCATCACACAACCCCAGCGAGACTAATGATGCTCCTTGCCTGTGACATCTGCCACACAGATTGATGACATCACACCCACTGCACACCATGGCACTTGCTGCCACAGCTCACAGGCTGAAATTTGACCTGCTTCAAGCTTTCCTAATATTTCCCCCACCCCACAAGTCTCTGACTGAATTTGGGTTGGTTTATTTGCTCAATGATGAAGGAGCGAAGAAGAAGTTCAGAGCCAGGTTAGGATTGTCTTTCCCCTGCTGTCTTCTCACTGATTGTTCTCTCTCAGGGTAATTTCTCTCTAGGAAAATGGCAGGCCTCTCTGTCACGTGTTGTAGAATCTCTCTTTGGATCAGGCCTTGATGGAAGCTTAATTAAAAGCACACTCAAGTTCCTTCTGGTACACACAAAGCTGTGAGGAAGCCTCAGACACAGATCTCCTTCGCGCTCCGCTGAAGGATGACAGTCTAGCTGTCCTCTTGCCTCTGGGTTTATCTCTTCTACTGAAACTCTACACTCACAGCAAGCTGAAATGGCAGAAAATACCTTGTTTTGCCCTCCATTCTCTCCCTTGCTCGATTCCACATGCACACATCCCTGAGCCCAGCGTCTACTTCGAGTCTGAGGTTCACAGCGTGGATCAAGCTCTAATTTCAATGTGAGAAATAAGTTTTCCTGCTTTCTTTTCACCTTGCTTATCAATTTTACTTTCCTAAGGATCATTTGAGTCGCTATAATCCTTCTGTGGGCACTGAAACATGGTCAGAGGATACTCCTGAGCTTTCAAAGCTTAGGTAATAACTGTCCTAATCATAAGATGATGCTATGAAGGGAGCTTGTGTCTGTGTGTGTGAAACTAGCTCTGCACTTCAGTAAGGTGCAAATGTAAAGCAGAATGCCTCAGTGGGATAATTCATGTGTAGACAAGCCCTCACACAATGGCATTCATTTCTGTGAAGGACTGTTGCAAGCATTGATCCTGCAGGCTCTTGTTGGAGAGAGAAGATTCATAGGAAAGCATCTTACCTCCCAGGGCTGGCCTTTAAAAAAATAAAAGCACTCTCTGGTAGCATTAGAGATAAATACTTAAACCTTGGTAAAACCTTTGATCCATTGCTGTATTAGTCAAACTGTCCCTCATGAGCAGGGGAAGCTTCAGCAGAAATCTAAGGACTTGGTTCCTTGAGGAAAGATGGATGGAAAGAGACTGTGGGTGTGAAATATTCAGCCAGCTACAAGAAGAGCTGCTGGCTGCTTTGACTCAGTTGCTGCAATCCAAGAGACAGGGATGTGGTTGTAAGCAGGGGATGCTTACATTAGATATAAGGAGAAATTTCATTACTGAAAGAGTTGTTAAGACTTGGCCCAGGCTGCTCAGGGAGCTGCTGGAGTCACCATCCCTGGAGGGGGTTAAGAAACATTGAGATGCTCTCCTTAGGGCCATGGGTTAGTGGTATGGCAGTGATAGAGATGCTTGCACTTGATGAGCTTAGAGCTCTCTTCCAGCCTTTGTGATTGCACTGAGGGAGCATCATGACTACCTTGCTACCCAGCAACCTTCCCCTCTCTAGCCCAACTGATGCCCTCCACATGCTCAGCTGCTCTAACTTCAAGTCTCCCACAAAGCTCAGCAAGTTTTTCCTCAGCTGCTCTGTCCCTGCAGCTCATTCAAGAGAGGTTATCCTCCCCTCTCCTGTGCCCTGGGGAGGCCTCCCCTGGAATGCTGTGTCCAGTTGTGGGCCCCTCAGCTCCAGAAGGATAGGGAGCTGCTGGAGAGAGTCCAGCCCAGGGCCAGCAAGATCCTGAAAGGAGTGGAGCATGTGCCCTAGGAGGACAGGCTGAGAGAGCTGGGTCTCTTCAGCCTGGACAAGAGGAGACTGAGAGGAGACCTCAGCAATGCTTAGAAATATGGGAAGGGTGAGTGTGAGGAGGAGAGAGCCAGGCTCTGCTCCATGGCATCCAATGGTAGGACAAGAGGGAATGGGAGCAAGTTGGAGCACAGGAGGTTTAGTATTAAGCTGAGGAGGAACTTGTTTGCAGTTCAGGTGCCAGAGCACTGGCCCAGGCTGCCCAGGAGCCTGTGGAGTCTCCTTGTCTGGAGCCATTGCAGAGCTGCCTGGACACATTGCTGTGTGAGCTGGTCTAGGTGCTCCTGCTCTGGCAGGGGGGTTGCACTAGATGATCTTTCTAGGTCCCTTCCAACCCCTGACATTCTGTGATTCTGTGATTGTGTGAAATCCAAAAGGGGGAAATCAGCTCTGAAGCAGTTAATTTCCCCAGCTCCAAGCAGGAGGTACGTCAGCTTGCAATGAACTTGCCTTGTTCAGTGGGGTTCTAAGGCAGGGGAACTCAATCAGCAACGGGCCACATGGTTCAAAGCTGCAATTCATCCCCCTGTGCTGCTGAAAAATGGGAGGTGACAGTTCATTTTGCCACTGACAGTCTGTCGGTCTCGCTCACTGCTTCTGCCGTCGATTGCGCTGCTGAGGTGAAGTGTGAGCTCCCAGACACTCCTTGCTTTGTATTCCACTCAGCTGAACAGGACAATCCGAGGAGCAAAAGGGGAAGAAAAAAAACCCCCTCCCCTAGCCCAACCCTATCCACTTCTATTTCTCTCTTTCTCCTTATCACAGAATCCCAGGATGTCAAGGGTTGGAAGGGCCCTAGAAAGCTCATCTAGTGCAACCCCCCTGCCAGAGCAGGAGCACCTAGACCAGCTCACACAGCAATGTGTCCAGGCAGCTCTGCAATGGCTCCAGACAAGGAGACTCCACAGGCTCCTGGGCAGCCTGGGCCAGTGCTCTGGCACCTGAACTGCAAACAAGTTCCTCCTCAGCTTAATACTAAACCTCCTGTGCTCCAACTTGCTCCCATTCCCTCTTGTCCTACCATTGGATGCCATGGAGCAGAGCCTGGCTCTCTCCTCCTCACACTCACCCTTCCCATATTTCTAAGCATTGCTGAGGTCTCCTCTCAGTCTCCTCTTGTCCAGGCTGCAGAGACCCAGCTCTCTCAGCCTGTCCTCCTAGGGCACATGCTCCACTCCTTTCAGGATCTTGCTGGCCCTGGGCTGGACTCTCTCCAGCAGCTCCCTATCCTTCTGGAGCTGAGGGGCCCACAACTGGACACAGCATTCCAGGGGAGGCCTCCCCAGGGCACAGGAGAGGGGAGAAGAACCTCTCTGGCTCTGCTGGCCACGCTCCTCTTCATGCATCCTAGGATGCCATTGGCCTCTTGGCCACAAGGGCACATTGCTGCCTCATGGGCATCCTCCTAGCCACCAGCACTCCCAGAGCTTTTTCCCCAGGGCTCTTCTCCAACAGATCAGTTCCCAGTCTGGACTGATCCATGGGCTTGTTCTTTCCCAGATGGAGTACCTTACCCTTACTTTCAATAAGCTTGCACTGAATTGCCAAGGTTGGAAGAGACCTCAAAGATCATCAAGTGCAACCATTCCTCTCAGTGCCATGCCACTAAACCATGGCCCTAAGGAGAGCATCTATCCATTTCTTAAACCCCTTTAGGGATGGTGACTCCATCACCTCCAAGACTTACCAACCCTTTCAGGAAGGCCAAGCAACTAAAGACTGATTCTTGAGGGAATGAAGAGACTTAGAAGCATCGAGTAATAGAATTGGTTAGGTTGGAAAAAGACCTTTGAGAGCATCAAATCCAACCCTTAACACAGAACTCATCACAAAACATCTCCCTCAGCACCACATCTCCATGTCTTTTCAATCCCTCTGTGGATGGTGTCTCCAGATAGCAACAACCCAGGCAAACCTCATACCTCCCCTTGGTTTCACCTCACTCTTTTGGGTTAAATTTGGCTCAAGCACATATGCCTTTTCCCATCAAGAGCTCAGCAATGCAGCTGACAGCCTGGCAGCTCAGTCCTGCTGCTCGGAAAGGGCTGAGCCTGCTGCACACAACTAGACAGGATAATATTTCAGGTGACAGGGTTGTGGGAGATGAGCAGGATGCTGGCATAGTTTCCATTCTCTGGCAGTGCATGGTGTGTGGAGGCAGGTGAAGCAAGGAGGAAAATAAAAAAGCTAATAGAGATGACAGGCAGAGAGATTTCTGCTCCTGAGCTTTGTCTTTAAGCAATCGATTAGTTCCTCTCCAAGAGCACTTGTGGGAAAGGACTCAGCAAATTCCCTCCTGAGCACTTAGAAAAGCACAGCGTGGAAAAGGAGAGGAAAAGGAGGGTAGAAGGATCAGCTGGTACCTGCTGCCAGTGGAAAGGAAGCATGAAGCAGTGCTCAGGACACTTTACTCACATGCTGAACATCTTGAATGCTCTCCAAACAGTCTCTCCGTTCAGTGTATCAAGGCATCTCTGCATGCTGCATTAGCTGCCCAGTCAAACAGGGCCTTGACTCCATGGGAAAGCTCATCTGAGATGAAAAGGCTCTCAAGCTACAGCAGGAGGGCAATTTGGGATGAGCTCAGAACGAACAAGTCCTTTAACTCTTGGGTTTTGTTGTTGTTTTTGCAGGATCTGTCAAACTTGCTGCTCTGTGGATCATTGGCTTGTGTTCAGGGATTGAGCCTGGATGCCTGGAGCCTCTACTTAGAGAGAAGCTTTTCACTTCTCCTCCCCAATACACAGGAGAGCAAGCAGTTAATTGCTGTTTGCCTTCCAAAGTCATCTGGGCAAAGTGTTGACTCAGAAAATGGAGATTTCCAATGCTATTACAGGCTGGGCTTAAAATATTCTTGGCTTAACTTAATAAGAGAGGAGAAGGCAGTAATTAAAGCTTATTAAACAGTGTGCATTACTAAACCAGGTTTGGCACATGCAGCTGCTTTCCCTTTGGAAGATGAGAGCTTCACTTATGTCTCTAAGAAGCACACAAACTGAGGTTTGCAATGCCTGGCAGCAAAAGCATAAAGCTGAGAACTATTGGAAATCCTCAACATGTAGCAGTCCCTAAATATCCAGCTCCCTGTATATATCCCAAGCAGCCAGAAATTGTGTGTCACAGAAGAGAAGAGCAGTCACTAAATACCTAGCTCCTCTCTAAGTCCTAACCAGCCAGAAATTGTGTGTGACAAAGTATAACCTGAGCCCAGACCTGAGCAACACTCAGCACAGTGATGAATCTTCAGTATACTCAGTCCCTGGGGATATTCCCACTGAGCTCAGCATCGTTCCTAAGAGACACTCCTGTCCCTATTGAAGTGATGCCTGGCTCTCAGGAAGCATCAGGATACAGTATTCTGCTGGATTGCACTTGGAGACAGACACACTACAAGCTGTGTCCAGACAGAGAAAGGATAAGAGATGTGGAGAGGACTAAGCTCTATCTCCAACCTTCCACCTGCCCAGTGTGGGATAGGGAACAGCATGAAAAAAGGCAGTGGGATGCTGAAATGATCTAAAGAGGCTTTGGCAAAGCCCAGAGGAGTAAAAATTGGCCCAATGCTGGATGCCCTAGGTGGAATTGCTTTGCTGATGCTTCCAATTGAAGGTGAGCTGGCAGGTGCATGAGAAGCCTGGCAATAGGCAGCAGCAGGCAACAGATAACAGGTTGCCTGTCAATGTGAGGAGCTTCTGTCCATGTTGGACCACAGAGCTCCCACTAAGGGAGAAATTAAAGCTGTCTCCACACAGTGCTCCCAGGGCTCTGATTACATTTACAGAGGTTGTGACCTGCATCCTGTCACCATGGAAACCTCTCGTGCTGCTGATGTACAGGCAGGTTGCTTGCTGTGGGTGGTTGATATTTAAAGGTAGAGGCTATAGTGTTATAATAGCCAAAGCCAGAGCACCAAGTTTATGAGCAGCTGAGTGGTGAAATTCATTTCACTCCCTCTGACACCGTGTAATCTTGACTGGCAAGTGCAGCAGAGGCTGAGGAGGTGGGAGAGAAAGAAGAGCGGAAAAGAAAGAGAAGAGAAGAAGAAGAAGAAAGGAGATGTGGAGAGAAAGAATTCATTCCTCTTTATGAAGCAATTCTCCAGCATAGGGAAGGGAGAAGTTCTTCCCCATCATGGTGGTGAGACACTGGCCCAGGTTGCTTTGAGAGGTGGTGGAAGCTCCATCCCATCCCTGGCTGGGGCTGGGAACAAGTGATCTAGTAGGAGGTGTCCCTGCCCATGACAGGGGGATTGGAATTAAATGAGTTTTTAAGCTCTCTTCCAAGCCTGACAGTTCTGTATATTTCACTCACAATGAAACACAGCAAAACAACCTTCTCCTTCCAAACCATCCTCTCCTGTGCCAAACACACTCCTAGGTTTGCCTTGGTACAAAAGGATCATTTCCTTTGACTCTTTCCTCTCTATATTTGGAGCTGAATATACCCTTGGTTTAATCAGGGCTGTCTCTCTAGAGGTAGGGGAGGTCTTTAATCCCTGCCTGTCTGCCAAACTGGAATTGCACTGGTGGATTGGGCTTGGAATTGCACTGGTGGATTGGGTTTGCTCTCTCTCTCTCTCTCCATCCTCTTGTTAGCTCCCTTGCCTGGTGTGCAGTGCCCGTGGATCTAAGTGGAAAGATGCTGCTGTGCAAGGGGAGTCCCCAGTGGCCCTGTTACAAATACCAGCAAAAAGCAAGAGCCCTAGAGCAGGGGAGGGAGAAGGAGGAGCAGGAGGAGGACTCTGGGGCCAAGGCTGCTGCTCAGCACAGAGACAGCTGACAGTGGGAGCTGAGTACGATGTCAGCATCTCACACAGGCGACAGACACTACCTGACAGGCAACTACTTAGCTTCCAATTTTCTCTGCTATAAAACTATTCTGTTAAGCAATGGAAGGCAGTGCAATGAAGGTAAATAAAAGTGACACAGGACCTTGGTGTTGCTTTTTCTCTCTCTCTCTCCTCTTCTCACAGCCACGCTTCTCTGATCAGCTTGCTGGAAGACAGAGGAGAGCTGGGAGCTGGGGATTAGCTGAGGAAGAAGGATGAAAGGAGACAAACTCCAGGAGAAAAGCACATGTGGGGATAAAAGGAGAAGGCTGGGAAGCAGAGGAGTGCCCCACACAAGGTGGGAAGTTGGGAGCTAAATAGTTGTTGGAATCTAAGGTCAGCTTGCTACAGTTCTAGGT
Organism: Bucco capensis; assembly: GCA_013396975.1. Lineage (NCBI taxonomy): Eukaryota > Metazoa > Chordata > Aves > Piciformes > Bucconidae > Bucco > Bucco capensis. Next base: position 72,768 of record VWZO01005754.1, on the reverse strand, counting down.
TGTTCCACGCTGCTTTGTGGGTCACTTAAGGTGAGTTTCCTCTTCATCAATATCAGTTAGTGCAAGTTCAGTTTGTAGGTGGTTATTACACAGTATCACACAGGGGTTGGAAGGGCTCTAGAAAGATCATCTAGTCTAACCCCTCTGCCAGAGCAGGATCACCTAGATGAGATTAGGCTCAGAGAACTGGAGATGTACATTTGAACCTCTAGCCCAAAGAAAAGAACCATCCTGATTACACTTGGACTCAGCACTCAGCACTCACCTAACCACAAGAGTGTAGAGAATGGGATGTGTGGCAAAAAGAACTGAAAGAAGAGCTAGAAGCCAGAAGCAGAGTGCTTTGTGGTATGAGAGGTCAGGGATGCTTACAGGGAGCTGGACAGGCTGGAGACCAGTGTATCCAGCTGCATTTTCCTCTCAACTCATGCTTGTACCCTTTAAGGTCCTAGCTCTTTGTTTCCTTCTCTTGTCTCCTGTAAGCTCTCTGGGGCATCTCTTAGCCTTGCTTGCCTATCCCAGCAGAAACCTGCACGATGAAAGGATTCAACAAAGCTATGGTGGTACAAAGAATAAGAGTTTTTGCATACCAGCTCAGGAGCCCCTGGAGCCCAGCTCAGTGTCACACATCCATTGTTTAGGCACCACAAGAGTGATTACTGTGAGGGCTGCAGACAGAGGATGCAGAGCCATGACTAAGAGATCCCTTGGTTCAGGAGGAGGTGAGAAAGAAAAGGCATCAGCTGGAATCCCAGATCAGCTTGCTGGGGCTTGGATAGGTGACCTTTGTATTGCTTTTGAGTTGAAATTGTAAACCCTTGTAATCCTGGTGGATTACATCTCCATAGCCTTTAAGGATGTGCATCCCCCAAAGCCATGCAAATGCAGAGAGGGAGAGAGAGAGAATGGAGCAGCCCAACAGCCAGCCCCACAGCCAGCCCTATGGATTGCAAGAGGCTTCTCCAGTGCCCTCTCATTCACCTTGAATAATCTCCTTTTGCTCTGGGGGTAGAAGCAGCAGAGGAGGTTAAAAGTGAAGGGCTGGCAGAAGTTTAGAGCAGGGCAATACAAAGCAGCACATCATTACAGTGGAGGAGATAAGGGAGAAGAAAGAGACTTTAGGAGAGGATAATAGGGCACTTAGCTGGCTCAAAAGATCTGTAGGGGTGGTGAAGAACCACTCCAAAAAAGCACACACCCTTGTTTATACTCCTCAGGAGCTCAAAGGAAAGGGCAAAGTGTTCACCATCCATCCCTTTCCAAGGTGGAACAGGCACAGCTGCTGACTGCCTGGCTCTGGCTGCAAGTGATAAGAGGATGAAAGAGAGGGAGCTTTGCACTGAAGATGTGTTTAGGATATCCAGGTGGTGATTCCAAGCTCTTCTACACACTTTACCCAACCCACTGGAGTAGGCTGGATCCTCTCCTCTCCTCTCCTCTCCTCTCCT
>VWZO01005754.1:60852-70885 GCA_013396975.1 Bucco capensis | reverse complement strand
CTCTCCTCTCCTCTCCTCTCCACAGATCCTTATTCCCCATCAGAGTCCTGAAGGAGCAGGGAGGCAGTGCAGCTTGCAGCTAGCCCCTGCTGTTGTGTCCATCACATTGCAAGGCTGCTTCACACACTCTCTGGATTTCCTTGGGGGGTTTTTTTGCCTGTTTTTTAATGCAAAGAACAGAACGAGTTTGGGTTTTTTATTATTATTATTTTCTATTAAAAATTAGCTATTTTTTCTTCTCCTTCAATAACACAATACCTTCTATTAGCTGCAGTGGGACATGGTTTCACCTTGCCAATAGTATTACACAGAATATTCCAGCAGAAAGAAGCTCAGGGATCATTTCCACAGCTCCTTGCCACCCTTCAGCTGCTTCTCCAGCCTGGGATGGGAGCCCTGAGGATATCTATNTTGCTCCCCACGAGGCTGGTGGAACACTGGCCCAGGTTGCCCAGGGAGGTGGTTGAGTTCCCATCCCTGGAGGCATTCCAGGTGAGGCTTGCCAGGGCTCTGGGCAAGCTGCTCTAGTTGGGGATGTCCCTGGCCACTGCAGGGGGGTTGGACTAGATGAGCTCCAGAGCTCCCTTCCAACCCAAACCAGTCTAGGATTCTATGATCTTGTCTTTGCCAAGACAGGCTGAACCTGCCTAAAGATCCTATTCCCAGAGCCTTAAAACACCCCAAATTCCTCCTTCCACAAGCAGAATCCCCCCCACCCCCATGCTTTCAGGTGGATAGGTTGGTCTTGAGTCCAAATGAGTTTCCTCTTTTCAATCTCTACCCCAAAATCACCAGGAAATGATGCCTGCCTCAATCTATTGCTTATGCTGAGCTTCCATTCCCCAGGCCTCTCCTCTCATTTTTCTTCATGAAGATATACAGTAATTTCTCCCTTAGCACTGATTCCTTCATAAGAGAAAAAGATCACTTCAGGGACCTGCCTCTGTCTCCAGCTACTCTCTTTAACACCTCCAAAGATTCCTCTTGATGAACTAACATCTGGGTCAGTGTAGCTGAGCCTAGTTGGAAAGCCATTAAGACAGATGCCTGCATTTCATTAAGCAAGCTTTGATAAGGTGGGAAGGGTTACAGGGCAAGATTACTGTGGGAATTCAGGGAGTTGAAACCTTCACTCCAGTTAATAAAATCAAACAATACATCATAAAAGTGTCTGGAAATTGGCTCCATAATTGAAATAGGAGCCTGTGATGGATAGAGATTTATGGATGTTAATGGAGAAGCAAGGCTGTGTTCAAACATCCTAGCTGAGTCTTTGCTGTACTCACACCCTCGTGTCCACATCTGCCTTCAAGGTTTCTTCTCCAAGGTGAAGGAAACCTCCCAGAATTGCTAATGCACTTGGAATCTGAGATGTCACTGAAGTGGCAAAGGGTAATGATGGGATTGGTGCTGGCACAGATGTCTCTCAACTGCCTTTAAGCCTGGCTCGCAGTGCAGGTTGAGCCAACTCTGTGCCATTCGTTTGGTAACAAAGGCAAGAGCACATCCCTGTGCTCCTGCTCATGGAGGTCTGAGCACTCTAGACACACTGGGTTATTATTATACTATTGTTATACTATGTAAAATCCAAGCTAAATATAGCCATTAGCCACCTCACCTCTTTTCACCTCTCATCTTCATCCTGAACTATTCCAGGAGCTCACTTGTCATGTCCTTTGTGTCCTCTTCTCCAGGATTGATCTCTCCTTCCTCAATTTGTTGCATCTCAGGCCATGTGGACTTTTGTCCTAAGCCTGTGTTTTCTCTCCTTCCTTGACAGAGCTATGAATCCACCCTCAACTCCATCCTTCTCCCTCAGCCATCCTTTGGTCCTAGCTGCTCAGAGGAAGTGTCCCCTCTGCAGTCCTTAATGAAGTGTGTGGCACTCCTCCTCATTAAAACTCCATCTTGTCAATAAAAGAGTCATTAAAGGAGTTTGATGAGGATTGGGAGAAAGAGAAGAGGTGCTCCAACACATCTACAGGGCAGAGGGCAGCTCCATCACACATTGTAACCAAACAGCAAGGGATCAATATCACCTTTGCATTCAACTGAAACCCATCCGTCAGCCTGAGGAGGAGCAGACTCCACAGGAGCTCATCCCTCCCTTCCTAGCTTTCTTCTCCTGCCCTTTCTTCTCCAGCCAGGAATGTTGTCTCAAAGCTGTGTCCTGCTCAGGATCTGTGTGGTGTTATCCATTCAGGATCACAAGTTGGGAGATGCCTTCTCCACATTGTCAGCTCACAGAGCATCTCCACCCCACTGATCAGCCTCAAGACAGAACTCCTTGCCACCTGCCACCTCCCCAAGGATGCTGTAGGACTGGATGGACCAGTGGAATCCACTCATCCTGGATGTTTGTGCCATAGGAAATGTGTGGCCAGGCTTGGCTGGCTCATGGATTACATGTGATGATCAGAGATTTGGACTCCAGATTCATCCAGAGGCCTGGACTTGAACTTGAGCTTGTCCTAGAGACAAGTGTTGCACAGGAAGAACCAAGCAGAAGGCAAAACCTGAGCTTCTCCACTCCTGGCTAAAGACTTGAAGCTTCCTTCCTCCCTCTCAGCTCCCAACTGCTGTGCCTCTGCTGCTCCATTTCTGGGGTGCTGTGCACAAAGAGGGACCTGGAGAACCCAAAGCCTAGCTCAGACCTCAGGACTCCATCACTCTTGTTGGTTTGCCCAGGCTCTGCTCTTGAGCTGTGCTGTCTCTTTGCTCTATTCCCTCTTGCCCAAGCTCTGCTCTTGAGCTGTGCTGTCTCTTTGCTCTATTCCCTCTTGCCCAAGCTCTGCTCTTGAGCTGTGCTGTCTCTTCTTTGCTCTATTCCCTCTTGCCCAAGCTCTGCTATTGAGCTGTGCTGTCTCTTTGCTCTATTCCCTCTTGCCCAAGCTCTGCTCTTGAGCTGTGCTGTCTCTTCTTTGCTCTATTCCCTCTTGCCCAAGCTCTGCTCTTGAGCTGTGCTGTCTCTTTGCTCTATTCCCTCTTGCCCAAGCTCTGCTCTTGAGCTGTGCTGTCTCTTCTTTGCTCTATTCCATCTTGCCCAGGGGTTTTGTGTGTGTGTGTGTGCTTGTGGAACACTCCTGTGGGGTCCTGCTGTAGCTAACTTGCTGCTGTGATGCCAAAAATCCATCTCCACACACCTGTTTGCTACCTAGAAACCTTCCCAGAGCATGCAGCATGTCTGGAAGGTAAATAAATGCAGAGTCTGAGCCAGGAGCAAGGTCCTGGTCACTTCATTTTGCTTTGGGACTAGATCTGTTGATCATAACTCAGAGCTCCTGACATATTTGTGTTCCTCTTTGACTCCAGGCAATGCTGAAGAGTAACCTGCAAACCCTTGGGAAGCAGAGGTGCACAATGGATTTTACTTAGCTTTAAGGCATGAAAGAAGCTTGAGGAAGGTTGGAACCAACCTTTCCTTGAATGACTTTGTCACACAGAAAGATCCATGAGCTGCTGGACAATGCAAATGCCATCAGCTTGTCAACTGTGGGATTAAGAGCAGAGCAGAGCTGAGGAGGAAAGCAGGAGGCAATTACTCAAGCAGTCAGGTGCATCACCACATGGCAAAGTTGCCTTGCTTTTGGTCTTTTCCTGAGTTGTTGGTCACTGGGAGAAGCAGCAAATGACACCTAGTAGCTTGACAATTTGCCCTGGAATGGCAGGAGGTGTAGGTACAGAAATGGATGGATTAACATCTGCTCTGTAAGAGCAAGAATTAGGCTCTGCTCTGGCTTGGCAGGAGCTGCAGCTCTGCTGGGAAGAGAGGACAAAAGGGCAAGTGAGTGCATCAACCAGGGATGTCGAGCAAGATGAATAAAGGAGCTGCAAATGTACTTGGAGCTCAGCAAGCTGCAGACTTTAGGGGAACAAATAAGCTGAGCCAGTTTAATGAAGCCTGTGATCCACACAGCTCCTTTGGTGGAATGAGTGTCCCAGGGTCAGCGTGTGCCAGCACGAGCATGCACACCTCCTTATCTTATCTAATTACTCCAAGGTTCAGATTAATTTCAGCCCAGCTGCTTGAAAGGACTCTTATCAGCCAGGGCTTTGTGGTTTAACCTTGTTACCCTTTTGTTGTTAACCTTTCTGAAAGGCAGACAGAGAGGGAGAAGATGCTGATGGGCTGGAGGAGCAGGGAGGGGGGAATAGAGGGGATGTGGCAAGGTTGTATCCTTCCTTTTCTCCTCTTTTCCTCCCTCAGGTTAGGCATTCAAGCTCATCTTAGGGCTGTGTGACAAGGAGAACTGCTTGCTTACCTCCAGTGACAGCCACTAGGAGCCAGCCACACAGAACAGCTTCTAACAGGGCCATGTCTCCTGCCAAGCTCTCCAGATCCTTTGATAGATCCGACAGGGCACTGAAAGACTCTTAAGCCTCTCCCAGTTTTACCTTGCACTTGCTCAGCTCTTCCAAGGCTGCTCTGCTTTGGTTTCCATAGCTACACCCAATCCCATCTGCCTCCCTCTGTGAAATTGGATTTCCAAGGCAGACAAGCCTTCAAAGGAATTTGTCCAGTTAACAGAATAGCATTAGGAAAGAGCCTTGTCTGCTGAACTTGGGCCCTAAAGATGATTAAGGTGAGTGCTTTTCTCCTGGAGGGAGGCAGCTTTACAACTAGGAGCTTCTCTAAGCTTGATGCCACACACAAACCAGGATGCTTGATTCCCTCAGCTCCATTTGTAACCTAGCCACACATTCCAAAACACAAAAAAAAAAGGAAAAGAGGCAAAGCAAAACACACACAACACAAAGGGAATGAGTCTGCCTGGCTCTAGGTGAAGCTGTAAGCTTTGGCTTGGTGCTAAAAGCTTTGGGCTGTGGAGCAGCTGAGCCTCTGTGCCTTTGTATATTCCCCAGTCCAATGGATTGAATAAGAACTCCAGCTGCTTCATGGTCAACTTGACAAAATCTTTCTGGAGAGCCTAAGGGGAAGATTTGAAGTGTTTTGGTTCTATTTCTGGCTGTGGGATGGATGTGTGCTCCAAGAGCAGGCAGGCTGCAGCTGTGCCAGCTTCCCCTCCACGATGCTGTTTGCAATGCTCTGTGATAACCTTTAGATCTCTAGCAAAAGGCCCCAAAAAAAACCACCCACAAGTGCACCACAGCTCCGAGCAGGAAAGATCTAGAGCTTTTGTGCTGCTGTAAACACTGCAGCAGCAGCAGCAGCAGCAATACATTTGTTGGGTGACATCCCCACATCTGCTCTTCAGCTTGAGCTCACACCCAAAGCAGCAAAGGAAAGCAAAACCACACAAAAGCACCTGCAAAACAAGTCCCTGGGCTGCTTGGACATGAGGACAAATTTATTTCAGAGCTTAGATATGATAAATTGATTTAACTCCTAGACAAGGCTCAGTGGCTAGGTAATCCTCTAGCTGCCTCTTTACAATCCTCTGCTTTCAGGTTATTGTGGGAGCGACAGGGATGCAGGGAAGGTGGGAGATGACCCTTTTCTTTGCAGTGCCATGAACGTTTCTTCCTCTTGAGATTTGCATTGATCAGCTTGTATTGATCCTGCTGGCAGATCTGAGAGCTGTTTCTTCCATCTGAGAGCCCTAGTTCATTCCTTTATAAACTCATTTTTAAACTTAGTCCCTTCTCAGCGAGCAGCTGCTTTCTATTTGGAATGAACTGAGCAGGATTTTTCTACACAGACCTGGTTCAATATTTATCCCTAAACACCTCTAGGTGACAACATGACCACAGATGCATCTCTACCCTCCACATGCTACTGGCACACCAGCAAAACCACTCAAACGTGTCCAGAGCCTCAGGCAGCTCACAGATATTCACATTTTGCTCTATTTTCCAAAGCCTGACTCAGGAAACCCTACTCTGAGTGGGAGATGGAATGGAAAAGGATAGAGCCAGGTCTCTGCTTTCTAAACCAGCTGAGAGCTCCTCTGAGCTGCAGTGATGCTTCCTGTGCTTTCAGACCTCTCCATCTGCTGAAGAACAACTTCTTGTAGCTAATATCAAGAGTATATTGCAGTATGTTGTGTTGTCCTGGAGAAGAGGAGACTCAGGGGAGACCTCATCTCTCTCTCCAACTCCCTGCAAGGAGGTTGGAGTGAGCTGGGGATTGGTCTCTTCTGCAGGGTTAACAGGGAGAGGATGAGAGGAAATGGATTCAAGTTGCAGCAGGGGAGGTTTAGATGGGATATAAGGAGAAATTTCTTCACTGAAAGGGTTGTTAAATCTTGGCCCAGGCTGCCCAGGGAGGTGCTGGAGTTATCATCCCTCGAGGGGGTTCAGAAACATAGAGATGCTCTCCTTAGGGCCATGAGTTAGTGGTATGGGAGTGATAGGGATGCTTGCACTTGATGAGCTTGAAGGTCTCTTCCAACCTTCCTTCCTCACCTCCTTCCCTGTGCAGGATGCAGGAAGAAAGGAAGTTTTCTTGCAGAGCAGCCCAGGATCATTCCCTATGATCTGTGCATCCTGCTTTTTTGCTTGGAATAAAGCCAATCCTCAGCTGTTGCCACACAAGGTTCAATCTGTGGCCAGCCAGAGCTCCTGGCTCTGCTCTGCCCCTCATTGTGTGACTAGCAAGGTGAGAGATGCTCAAGCAGCATCTGCTTGCAGTGGTGATGCAGGAGCCCAGCTCTGGTTGTGCTGAGGAGCATGGAGAGCTTCAGGGCACATGCCTACCAAGAGGTAGGCTGGGCTGCCAGCACAAGGAAGAGGAGGAGGAAAAGAAGGAGGAGGAACTAAGCTGAGTGGTTCCTCCTTTCCTTTTTTGGGGTGTCTCCACCTTTCTTCTGCCTCCTCCTTTGCCCCCAGGGAACACGAGTGGGAGCAGCAGGTTTGGGCTCCTGGGGGGAAGGAAGTGGCCAGGTATCATGATCCCAGAGGAGATTCAGAGGCTCCTGGAAGGTAACCACCAACTCCTTGCTCTTGTGCTGCTTCACTGGGGGAAGTTTGCTGTGGTCACAGGGGAAGAAGCTGCAAAGCTCTTGGCACTTGCCTGTGCTGAGCCATGTGGCTCAGCTACTTCTTCTTCTTCTTCTTCTCTCTGGGAGCTACTTCTCCTCTAAAGCTGAGGGTTTCAGGGTCTTATGTCTTCCCTGGGAGGGATGTAGCTCTTCTTCTAGTGGTTTTGGGGTTAGCCTCATGTTTCTGAGGAGCTGGCAGGTGGATCCATGCCTGTATTAGTATCACAGTATCATGGCAGAGGTTGGAAAGGACCTAGAAAAATCATCATTAGGGGTGGGGAAGCTCTCTGGTGACTCTAGACTCTGTGTGAGGTGATGAGAGGCTATATAAGATTGAAGAGTGTCTTCTAGCATGGTGCAAAGTTGTTCCCAGTGAGTCCTTCCAGCTGAAGCTTCCCTGGGGAGCGAGAGAATGGAGCAGGCAGCAAGGGCAAGAGAAGCTTGTGTGCTGTAGTAACCATCTCAGGCTCCTATTGTTGTGTCTGCTGGATGTAGATATTGTACATCACACTGGGGATGAGGTGAGCAAGAGGTGAGGAAAGCTTCAACCTCATTGCAAAGGGAGGTAGAGCTGAGAGCTGGCCTCAAGCTCCACTCCTGCTTGCTAGGTTGAGTGTGGTCTGGTCAGCAAAGGTTTGGGGATACAAGTGCTGTGTAGAGGTAATCATGTTGTAACCTGCCCAGAAATAAAAGCTGAACAGCAGTGGTGGGCAAACTCCAACCTGGGTGGAAAAACCTCCTGGCTACCACTAAAACCTGGTGGAACTGTCTCAGCATCACTGCTTTGGAGCTCCTACACCATAACAAAGCTGTGTGTGACCACCACCTTGGAGACAGAGATGAAGATTTTGAGCTTGTTGGAAGTGGTGTAGCCAACCTGGTTAAAAATCCAGCTGAAAATAGCCTCTGTGTAACCCTTGGATCAGGTGACAGATGCCATGAGGTGGATGCGAGAGATGAACAACATTGGAAAGGTCATCTTGGTTCTTAAAACACCCAAGAAAGGATCCAAAAGAGAAAGAGAACTAAGTGGAAAGGATGTATGCTGGGTGAATTCATGGTTTAGGGTAGCAAAAACCCATTGCTCCAGCACATGTTAGCAGCACATCCTGCTGTGGGTGGTAGTAGAGGAGGAGGAGTTGTGAGCATCCTGCCACTCAAAGTGGTTACTTTTTGGGGCTAGCCTGGCTGTTGCCTGAAGGCTTTGTGACCTTTAGTTTCCTGTTGCAATGGCTCCTGGCAGCACAGAGCCTTCCCTACTCTGAGCTGCAGGATAACATCCAACCCTGGGAATCTGTCAGCCTGAAAGAGAGAGAGGATGTGTGCAAGCTCTGTGCCTGTCAAAGCTCTCTCCCAAATGCTTTGTGTCTTCCCCCAGATGGAGGTATAAATTTTCTCCTCTGGTTTTTAATCATGGGGGCTGCAGGGAAGTTCACCCTTTCAGGGTTGTTGGTTTTTTTTTGATGTGCAGCACTTTATTGTTCAGGGCTGACACTTTTGTAAACAACTCATTTCTGCACCTGCCACCTCCCCTTTAACAGAGATTATTTTCTTGTTAGCTGCCTCTTTTTAATTGAAGGCTTCAGATCTCCTTCTAGAGCACAGCCTTGCTTTGCTGACAGGTAGAGCAGGCTATGAATGGAGATTAATTGCATGTCACATAGCTCTGTATCAAACTTGCTGTGTCTTAACAATCTGGACAGGTTGCAGGTCCTTTGGTGCTTGAGGAGTTTGCTGGTTGTGCAGGAGCTAGAAATGAAAGAGCTTGAGTTCTTCCAAGCTTTGCAAACAGCATTGCCACAAGAAATCTTGGATTTAGGATGGGGGGGAAAAAAAAATGACAAATGGAGGAAGGAAATCTGTGCTGATGTGCAGGTAATGCCATCTGCTTCCTTGGATTCAAGTTTGGTCCATATAGGGCAGGGTTGGTTGTGATGGCTCAAAGCAGGGAGTCAGTTGTGGTGTGAGGAGTGAAGGTATCTCGGAGGTTTCAAGGCTTGAAAAGCAACATCATGTGGTTCTTTTCTCTCTCTTGCAGTCCTGCAGCACTCCCCAAAATGCTTCTGACTTCCTGCTGATGAAGAGATGTGGTTAAGTTAGCTTCAGTTGCACCTTGCACCTAAGCAATCCAAAGGGTTCTTAGCATTCTCTTGTCAGCTGCTTGCACAGAATCTCTCTCTCTCTTTTTGGCTCAGCCAAGTCCCTTTGAAATAAAAAAGCCACTTTGGCTTCAAAGACTTCCACGTTTGGTTAGCACAAATTTCTTCTGAAGGCTGCAAACAGGAGTGTGGAAAAATGTGATACATCTCTGCCAAAGCCAGGGCTTCTCTCGTTCCCTTTGCAGGAGCAAAAGCAGCTTGACAAGTTGATCATCTTCCCTTTGCCTGCCTGGCTTGCTCCTCTTCTTTCCAGGTGGAAAGCCATGTTCTTGCTGGAGTTTGGGCTCAGCAGGTGCTGTGCTGGGAGGTTGGGGCTGCACCTGCAGAACCTAAGCAAGATGGGAGCTGCTAACTGTAAGGAAAAGCAGCAGGAGAAATGCTCTGGCTTGGGAGGACTAACTAAGCACTGATCATGGCATCAGGAGTAGCTTTGGAAGGGAAATAGCAGCGAATGCAGGGTTGAGGCTTGGAAACTGAACATTTGGGAAGCTGTTCCCAGTTTCCCCTTTGTCCATTGCATCATTAAGGGTGGAATCATGGAATGTTAGGGGTTGGAAGGGCCCTAGAAAGATCACCTAGTGCAGCCCCCCTGCCAGAGCAGGAGCACCTAGACCAGCTCACACAGCAATGTGTCCAGGCAGCTCTGCAATGGCTCCAGACAAGGAGACTCCACAGGCTCCTGGGCAGCCTGGGCCAGTGCTCTGGCACCTGAACTGCAAACAAGTTCCTCCTCAGCTTAATACTAAACCTCCTGTGCTCCAACTTGCTCCCATTCCCTCTTGTCCATGCTGCCATGAGGCCATGCTGCTGAGAACACAGCTGTGTTGGGCAGCTCATGTCTCCTGGATGAAGAACTCCTGCCTGCCTAAGATCATAGAATCATAAAATCCTAGCCTGGTTTGGGTTGGAAGGGACCTCTGGAGCTCATCTAGT
>VWZO01005754.1:34577-44987 GCA_013396975.1 Bucco capensis | reverse complement strand
AATAGAAATAAAATAGAAATCATAGAAACTATAGAAATATAATAGAAATAAAATAGAAATCATAGAAACAATAGAAATAAAATAGAAATAAAATAGAAATAATAGAAACATAATAGAAACATAATAGAAGTATAATAGAAATAATAGAAACATAATAGAAATAAAATAGAAATCATAGAAATAATAGAAATATAATAGAAACATAATAGAAGTATAATAGAAGTATAATATAAATGATAATAGGGAGAAAAGCAGAATACACTGCTTGGAAAAAGCTAGCCTATGTAGGGAGGAAGAGTCCTGTGCTCTGGGAAGAGCTCTATATGGAGTTTATTTGCATAGACACACAGCCAAAAAGAGGAATGTGTCACTTGGAAGCTGCTGTTGCATTTGAACTATTCCAAGCAGGATCCAAGCTTCTCCTTTTCTTTTCTTTTGAGTGTGAAGCTTGCAAATGAGCTAAAAAACCTGCGAGTTGAGGTCAAGGATTGCAGCAGAGCATGGAGAGGATAAGAGAAGCTGGCAGAGGATGCTGACATCCAGCCTGCTCCCACAGTGGAGCTGGGATGAGCTCCCATTGCTCCACTCAGCAGCTTGGAATAACTTTGGTTGTGTGTTTGGGCAATGATGTTCACCCTGGGGTGAAGTTTAGCATAAGGGAAGTACAAAAGGGTATTTTAGGGCAATATTAGGTATTTCTTTTTGGATGTTTTCATGGCATTAAATGAAGAGAAGGAAAAAAACCCTCCAAGAATAAATAAACATTACTTTAATGAAAAGAAAGATTGAGAAAAGTGCACTAAAGCTTGAGGTGGGCAAAGCAAAGAAGTGAAGAGAAGTGAAAAGCTTTTAAGAGGAGGTGTGACAGCAACTAACACTTGGCTGAAGTTATCCTGCACTTCAGCTCCAAACTTGCCTGACCTTTGTTGAGAAGAATGAAGGTAATGAGGGGAAGGCTTTTGAACTCCTGCTAGGAAAGCTTTCCTGGTTTAGATTACTAGGAGATTGTCTCCTTCATTAATCACAATGCTGGAAGTGACAGAGTCACCCAATGGGCCTTTGAAACCCATCCCACTTGTAACACCTTAGGGCAGCTTCTCCTCCCCAGGGAGGTCCCAGAGCACATCAAACCTCTTCAGAGTCAACCAAAGCACCCTGAAGGAAGGAGGTGATGTCAAAATGTCACTCATATCCAGCACTTTGGCAAAAACCCTAGGAAGTGAACTCTTCCCAGGTTCTATTGCTCTCTTTTTGGTCACTTCATCAAAGATGAGATGGGCTAAATTGCCTGCTGGGTAGAGAAGCTTCCCAAAGGATCCTTCCTGTGTTTTATGGATAGGGATGTGCTGCAGCTTTCTGCTTATCAAGGAATTTTCAGCAATGGGCACACACTGGAAGCTAGGAGCTTCCATAAGGAGCAAGTTGTTTGATGTGAGGGTGCAGAGCCCTGGCCCAGGCTGCCCAGAGAGCTTGGGGAGTCTCCTTGTGTGGAGACATTCCCAAGGCTCCTAGAGGTGATGCTGGGCAAGCTGCTGGGGATGATGCTGCTGGAGCAGGGATGGTTGGACTGGATGATGCCTAGAGGTCCTTTTCCAACCTCTAACCATACTGGGATGTAGGGAAACCTGTGCCTTCTGCATCCATAGCCTTCCCTCAGCAGCACTGGATCCTCTGAGCATTTAGCTGGCTCAGCTCTGAGTCTCTCTCCCTTTTCTCCTCACGGTGACTTCTGCTTTGGTTTGCTTTGTAGAGAGCTCTTACCCATCCAAACCATCTCCCAAGCAGTATCCCAACCCTTTTAGTCAGACTCCATCCTAAAACACAACTGTCCAAATCATCTTTTGCATTAGCACAAACACCCAAAGAGCATTTTCTCCAGCCCCTGGAGCTTCTACCACTTTCCTCTGCTCTCCTGCCTTTGCCTTCACTCTCTCTAGTTGGGTTTTTTTCTTTCCTTAACAGTGAAAATTGCTGCAGCTAGGGGCAAGACAGCCTCCTTGTGTCTTGTCATTGGAATATGCTCGCTCAGCTCCAGCTCCCTGGTGCCTTTAGTTCTGTTTATTCCTCCTTTTCTTGGAAGGGTTACAGCTGAGGAGAATGTGCTCAGACTTCCTGACACTCCAATGGATGTGACTCAAAATCCTTTGGCATGGAGTCAGTCTCCTGCCATGGCTCTCAGCATCCCATCTCCAGCTGAACCCCTCCAGGGATGCTGGACCAACACTTCAACCACTCTGGCAGGGAAGAAATCATGGATTAGTAGCCAGAAACACAAACTTGATGGTGGTTTAGGCTGTTTTTTTGCTCACTTTGGATGAGCTTTGTGTTTTACTGGGTCAGAAAAGAAAGAATAAACCTGATTTGCTGGTTTACATCCCTTGGGAATTTGCTGTTGCTCCTAGTTTTAGGCTTGTTCCTAGCCAGGCTGGGCTGGGCTGGGCTTTGCCCTGCTGCTGGCTATTTGAGAGGCAGAATATGCAGGGAAAGGATGCCAAGGATTAGGAAAGAGGAGCTGGAGAAGGAGGGAGCAAAGCCACAGAGGTTTAGTCACTGCTTGGATAGAATCACAAAGTTTCTTTGCCCTGGGACAGGGAGAGAGATGAATTTCACCCCAAGCTGCTCTGAGTTTCTCAACCTTCTTTGGGCTTTGTCCTCTCCAAGCTGAGAGGTGCAAAACTTGAATTGTTTTGGGTCTTTAAGCAAGATGAAGATATTTGGGTATAGGATGGAGATGTTTGGGGAGAGGAGGAGGAGATGTTTGGGTCTAGGAGAGGGATATTTGGGTCTAGGAGAGGGATGTTTGGGTATTGGAGAGGGATATTTGGGTCTAGGAGAGGGATATTTGGGTCTAGGAGAGGGATGTTTGGGTATTGGAGAGGGATATTTGGCTATAGGATGGAGATGTTTAGGGAGAGGAGGGAGGGATGTTTGAGTCTAGGACAGGGAGATATTTGGGTCGAGGAGAGGGATATTTGGGTCGAGGAGAGGGATATTTGGGTCTAGGAGAGGGATATTTGGGTCTAGAAGAGGGATATTTGGGTATTGGAGAGGGATATTTGGGTATAGGATGGAGATGTTTGGGGAGAGAAGGGAGGGATGTTTGAGTCTAGGAGGGGGAGATATTTGGGTCTAGGAGAGAGATATTTGGGTATAGGATGGAGATGTTTAGGGAGAGGAGAGAGGGATGTTTGGGTCTAGGAGGGGGAGATATTTGGGGATAGGAGGGGGAGATATTTGGGTCTAGGAAAGAGAGATATTTGGGTCCAGAAGAGGGATATTTGGGTATTGGAGAGTGATATTTGGGTATAGGATGAAGAGATATGAATAGAAATAAATATAGAAAGAGAGATCGAGATAGATAGCTCCATAACTTAGATGTGTTTAAGTAATATACATATTCTATCTATAATTTAGATATTTATGTTTAGATGTTCATCTTTTGAGAGAGGCATAGTGATCTATACAGAGAGAGAGAGAGGTATTTTACTCTCTATTTATATCATCCTTATTCCCCCCCCCTCCCCGACAACAAGAGCAGGTTTTGCACCCCTAGAAAGCTTCAGCAAGTCTCCTGTTGCATGGCCTGGCTCTTGCCTGATGGATTGAGTTCCTGCTAGGAAGGTTATTCCTTTTTCCCCCCCCCACCTCCTGCTCTCCCTGGGCCAGCTCCTGAGGATGCTGTGCACTGCAGCCCGACCTGCTGGGCACAAGAGCTCATTGCAAGCTGCAACACTGCAGCACAAACCCATCCTTCTTCCCCCCCAAAAAAGAGCTTTTCCTACTTCTTTCTTGGGTTTTAGCAGCAGTGACATGTTTTAGGGGACCATTCATGTGCTTTGTTACATGTAATTAGCCAAAAATATCCACCCCAAGGCCAGGATGCTGAGTGAACCAACTGAGCTTGGCCTGGATTCCCCTTGTCAGCTAGCCAAGGCTTGTGTTTGGGCTTGACATCTCTCAAACCATGATAAATCAGCTCTGAGGAGGTCTTCTGCTTTGTTTTTGACCCTGGTGTCATGAGCTAGACCTGTCCTGCTGGTAGAACACAGAGGCAAAGCAGACAGGTCCTGCTCTCACCACAGCCTCCTTCACTTCATCCCTGCCTCAGGAAGCACTTTTCCTGCTCTGCACGAGCTTTACATCCATAAACGTGCAGATAAAACACTTGGAGATGTGTGGGGCAAGGAATTTCTCTTGTCTTGTGTGACTTAGCACCACTTGTTGGTGTTGCTTCCAGAGGGGAAAGTTGGATATATATGTGTGTGTCTCACAGGGATGTGCAAGAGAAAAATCTCCATCCACCCAACCCTCAGCTCTTTTGCTCATGGTGCTGGTAGATGGTTGGACTTGCTGATCCTAAAAGATCTCTTTTCCAACCTTTAGTGATGCTGGGATCTAATCCCAGAGGTTAACCACTCAAATAGGCATTGAGGAAACCCTTTGAGGCATTCCAAACTGAGAAACCTCATCTATTTATCCTGGGGCAGAAATGTCCTAGAATTGATAACTAAGTTAAAAGCAGAGCTTGAAGATCTTGAGAAGATCTCAGGGGTTCATTTACTTTTGGTAGGAGCAGGACTGAACTGTGTTGGATGCCTTGGTGTGTGGATGTGTTTCCATGTGCTATTCCATCATTTTATGGAGGGAGATGAAACCTTGGTATTGATAATTGTAATGAGAGTGATTAAACCTTGCTATTGCCATCACTTTGCTGTGGGGCAAAGCATTGATGCTAAATGAGTCCTTGCAAACCAAGGGAGAGATTATCCACTTGCCTGGGAGACTTTGCTTTGGAAAGAGGATGCTCAGCACTCATTTCCTTGCAAGCAGGAACTTTGGTTTCCTTGCCTATTAACTGGAGTTAGGGATTTGGATTTCCTCTCTGGCAGGAACAAGCTGCTCATAAAAGCTTTCAATGGAGCTCACTTGCTATTGATTTTTCGGATGCTTAATGAAACTCTGCGTGCCTAGAGAAAGCCTTGGAATGCCAAGGAAGCTTCCATGCACTTCCCTCAGCGAGCTGCTGGAGATGAAGCTGCCTTGGGCTTTGCTTTCCATCCTCCAAAGCTCTTCCATCTCTTCACATCCATCCTGGGCCTGCCAGGATGCACTAAGCCAGCTTTTTTCTGCTCTTCTTAGGGGTTTTTTCCTTTCTTTTGGGGGTGTTTTCCCTTTCTTTTGGGTTCAGTTTTGCCCTTTCTTTTGGGGTTTTTCCTTTTTTTTTTGTGTGTTTTTTTTTTTTTCCCTTTCTTTTTGTTTTATTTTTTCCTTTCTTTTGCTTTTTTCCCTTTCTTTTTGTTTTATTTTTTCCTTTCTTTTGCTTTTTTCCCTTTCTTTTTGTTTTATTTTTTCCTTTCTTTTGCTTTTTTCCCTTTCTTTTTGTTTTATTTTTTCCTTTCTTTTGCTTTTTTCCCTTTCTTTTTGTTTTATTTTTTCCTTTCTTTTGCTTTTTTCCCTTTCTTTTTGTTTTATTTTTTCCTTTCTTTTGCTTTTTTCCCTTTCTTTTTGTTTTATTTTTTCCTTTCTTTTGCTTTTTTCCCTTTCTTTTTGTTTTATTTTTTCCTTTCTTTTGCTTTTTTCCCTTTCTTTTTGTTTTATTTTTTCCTTTCTTTTGCTTTTTTCCCTTTCTTTTTGTTTTATTTTTTCCTTTCTTTTGCTTTTTTCCCTTTCTTTTTGTTTTATTTTTTCCTTTCTTTTGCTTTTTTCCCTTTCTTTTTGTTTTTTTCCCCTTTTTGGCTTTTTTCCTCTTTCTCTTTTTCCTTTCTTTTTTGTGTGGTTTTTTTTTTTCCTTTCTTTTTTGTGTGTTTTTTTTTTTTTCCCTTTCTTTTGGGTTCAGTTTTGCCCTTTCTTTTGGGGCTTTTCCTTTCTTTTTGTTTCATTTTTTCCCCTTTCTTTTGGGTTTTTCCCCCCTTTTCTTTTGGAGTTCCCCCCCCTTTCTTTTGTTTGGTTTTTTTTCCTTTATTTTTGGGGGTTTTTCCTTTATTTTTTTCTTTTTTGTTTTCTTTTCCCTTTCTTTTTTGTTTCTTTTCCTTTCTTTTTTGTTTTTTCCTTTCTTTTTTGTTTTTCCTTTCTTTTTTGTTTTTCCCTTTCTTTTTTGTTTTTCCTTTCTTTTGATTTTTTCCCCTTTGTTTTGTTTTTTCACTTTCTTTTGTTTTGTTTTTTCCCTTTCTTTTGTTTTGTTTTCCCTTTCTTTTGTTTTGTTTTCCCTTTCTTTTGTTTTGTTTTCCCTTTCTTTTGTTTTTTTTTCCTTTCTTTTGGTTTTCCCTTTCTTTTTTGTTTTTTCCCTTCTTTTTTGTTTTTTCTTCTTATTTGTTTTTTCCTTTCTTTTTTGGTTTTTCCCTTCTTTCTTGTTTTTTCTTCTTATTTATTTTTTCCCTTCTTTCTTGTTTTTTCCTTTCTTATTTGGTTTTTCCCTTCTTTCTTCTTTTTTCTTTCTTATTTGTTTTTCCCTTTCTTTTCGTTTTTTTCCTTTCTTGTTTTTTTCCCTTTCTTTTTGTTTTATTTTTTCCTTTCTTTTGCTTTTTTCCCTTTCTTTTTGTTTTTTTCCCCTTTTTGGCTTTTTTCCTCTTTCTCTTTTTCCTTTCTTTTTTGTGTGGTTTTTTTTTTTCCTTTCTTTTTTGTGTGTTTTTTTTTTTTTCCCTTTCTTTTTGGGTTGTTTTTTCCCCTTTCTTTTTGGGCTGTTTTTCCCCTTTTGGGGATGTTTTTTTCCTCCTTTCTCTTTTGTTGTTTTTTTTCCTTTCTCTTTGTTTTCCCCTTTCT
Organism: Bucco capensis; assembly: GCA_013396975.1. Lineage (NCBI taxonomy): Eukaryota > Metazoa > Chordata > Aves > Piciformes > Bucconidae > Bucco > Bucco capensis. The sequence goes on along the minus strand of VWZO01005754.1, from coordinate 38,228 downwards.
TTTTGGGCTTTGTTTTTTTTTCCCCCTTTGCTTTTACTTTTGCTTTCTTTTCCCTTCCTCTCCCCACAAGAGCCAAAAGAAGAACTCTGCCATCTCCCATGAGCAAAACCAAACTCAATCTTGAGGAAACTTGACTTTTTTTTGAGGTCTCACTACTAGATTGTTCAGAAGCTGAGTGATTTACCTTTCAGAAGGAAGAAAAGTTCTTTTCTGCCTTCTCTTTCTTCTCCAGACTTTGCTGTTCCTCACTGGATGCTTCTGGAAGTTATGGAGCTGGGCAAAGAGTTGATTGCCTTGGGTTCTTCTGTTGTAAGAGGTTAAAGAGTGGAGTCTTCTCCTCCTTTTCCTATCTCTGACCTCTCCAGATCTTTGGGAAATCTCAAAGTTAAAGCTTCAATGAGTTCTTCAAGCCCTTTGAGCTTATGAAGACCATTGTGGTGTGCTTTGCTTTGGAAGGATGAGCTTGGATGGGTGATGTTCTTCCCAGGTTCCATTTGGGTGAAGAACTGATGTTTTCTTACCAACTTNAGGGGGGGGGGGGGGGGGCAAGAAGAACATTTTGTTCACCCTCTTGCTCCAGGCTTTGCTTAAGCTTTCATCAGGGCTTCATTGGGAAGTGTTTGCTGAGCTCAAACTTGGGTTTAGTGTTTGCAGGCAATGAGCAGGAGCTGAAACCTCTCCTGTGTCTGCTGTTTGAGCTGTGTTGAATGAGCAAGCAGCTGTCTTTACCTCCCTTATCAGCAGCCCTGGGCCTCTGTGTGCTCAGGAAATACAAGGCAAAAAAAAAAACCAGCTTGAAAAGCCACTCTCTGGGCCTTTGTTTGAGGGGTGCTTTGCTGCCAGAGGTAGCCTGCTTGTGCTCCATTTACAGTACAATTTGCTATTAACATCCTTCCCTGGTGCCTCCTGCAGAAAACCCAACACTGGTGGCAAATTCCTTAGGGAAATAGCCCCAAAAAACCTTCCATGCTACATGGTTTGAGGAGGTGATGGCTCCTGCCTCCAGGCTTTGTTGAGTTGTGGGTGGTTGCCTGTGGTGGAGAGTCAACTTTTATCTCCCTTTAGTTAAGGATCTCAAAGGGATATCTTCATCCTGGAGCAGGAGGGAGCACATTTTACAGAGGGAAGAGTGATGGAGAGGTCAGGGACTGAAGGGCAACAAGAAGGAATTGGGCCTAGCTCTAGTAGTTTGGCTCCAGGATTGGTGTTTCCAGCCCTTTCCTTGGATGTGAAGTCTCTAGAGATCTAGCAGGAGTGTTCTTGCAGACAGAAGTTGCCATCAAATGGCTTTAAAGGCACAAGAAGTGGGTTTGGCTTTTTGGGAGAGAGCTTCAGTGGAAGGTGGGAAGCAGGAGGAGACACAGCTCCTGAGGGAGGAATTAAGATTTGGCTTTAGCAGGGTGTTCTCTTCACTAAAATCAGCTTCTCCTCTTCTTTCTAGGAGAAGATCAGCAGGAAACTGGCTTTGGACAGGACAGTTCTGATGAAAACCAGAGCTGGAGTTTGGCTCCTTCCATGACATCTGATGCTTCTCTTCCATCAGACTTGCAGGAGGATGGTAAGTCCCTGAGAGGTTTGGAAGTGCTTGAGTGAAGAAGATGGAAATGTGAGTGTCATCTGATGATTTCAGTGTTGTCATTCCTCCCTCTCCTAACCTTGGAAGATGTTTTGGGCTGATTTCTTCTTGTTTGGATCAATGACCACAAAATGTCCTGGCAATTCTGAACTGAGTTGCATCCATTTCTTGATTGTCTTGCTTCCAAGCTGGAATTGCTTGATTTATTTTGATGTGTTCCATCACAAGAGTGATGGAAAAGTGCAGAATTTGACCTGTTATGCTTTCCCAAACTTAACATAGGACTTTTGGGCTGAGTTTCTTCTTGGCTGTTCAACCTCTCTGTGTCTTCTCCAACCTTTTCTCCCTTTAAAACTTAACCTTCTCCAGTGTGCTTTACTTTGGAGAGCCTTTGGTGGGACCTTCTAGTCCTTTCTGGGGGTACAGAAGAGCTCCCAGCTTAGTGGTGGCACCCAAGGAGCCTTTCCAAAGCATTTCATGTTGGATGAAGGTTTGCTGTGGGAGGTGAGTGGGAGATGCTGCTGAAGGAGAAGCCTGCAGAGCTGAGGTGGTTCTCATCTTCTCTGGGCTTATTTCTGGGCCCTAAGTGAAGATTTGCCTGCTTTGGTCTCAGCTTCTCCAATCTCCTCCTTGCCCACACATCTTGGTTCCTCCTCCTCTTGCACTTCCTTTGCCCTTTCCACCCTTCTCCCTCCTCTTTCATTTTCCCTGCTCCTATCCCTCCTCTTCTCCACTCAATGTCCTCTTCCCAGCTTTATTCATCCCAGCAGGTCCCTGACTGGGATGATGCTCATTTCTGCCTCTGTTTGCTTACAAAGATTTGGAGGCAGGAGAATGTCACCACTGCTCATTTTCTGAGCAGACTTTTTCCTTTCTTGCTCTGAACTTCTTGTGGGAATCAGAGAACCTTCCAAGTTGTCTCTGGAGGGAGCAGGAGGGACTGTGAGTGAGTTGGGGATGACTTTACTCAATGAGCCATGGCCCAGCTCTATAGGCTTGTCCCTAATGAGTGATTAAGAAGCTAATGTTTGTACAGTGCTGGGAGACTGGGAAGCACTGTGGAAGTGCAAAGTACTATTAGAATGATAAGTATTGCTTAGGAGACACCTCCTGTGTAATGTAGCCTGCTCAGACCACTGAAAATGGTCTGTCTTTTAAACTGGAATCATTTCACACAATCCCAGCATGGCAGGGGTTGGAAGGGACCTCTGGGGATCATCTAGTCCAATATCCCTGCTTCCAGCAGGCTCACCTCCAGCAGCTTGCCCAGCATCACCTCCAGGTGCCTTGGGAATTTCTCCACACAAGGAGACTCCCCAAGCTCTCTGGGCAGCCTGGGCCAGGGCTCTGCACCCTCACAACAAACAAATTTCTCCTCCTGGCTTCCAGTGTGTGCCCATTGTCCCATCCCTGGGCATCCCTGAGCAGAGTGTGGCCCAGCCTCTTGCCCCCTGCACCCTTCAGCTCTTGCTCAGCATGGAGCAGCTCCCCTCTGGCTCTGCTCTGCTCCAGCCTCAGCAGCCCCAGGCCTCTTAGCCAGAGATGCTCCAGTGCCCTCAGCATCTTGGGAGCCTCTGCTGGACTCTCTGCAGCAGCTCCTTGTCTCTTTTGAACTGGGGAGCCCAAAGCTGGACCCAACACTCCAGCTGTGGCCTCCCTAGGGCAGAGTAGAGAGGGGAGCAGAACCTTCCTTCATCCCTTGAACACATCCAGCCAGCAGGGATGGTTTTTAGGAGCACTAGAAGGAACTGGAGGTGGGGTTCGGTGTGCAGGTGCATTGGTGCTGGGGTAGCAATGGGTGCATTGGTGCTGGGGGTTTGGGGAGCAGAGGGCATGTGTCTTTGTCCACTTTGCTCTGCTGACACCTCCTCTGCAATACTGGGGCCAGTTCTGGAGCCCTCAACACACAAAGGCCATGGAGCTGATGGAGCAGGTGCAGAGGAGGCCACGAGAATGCTCAGGGGCTGCAACACCTCTGCTCTGAGGACAGGCTGAGGGAGCTGGGATTGTTCAGCCTGGAGAAGAGAAGGCTTCAGGGGAACTACTAGTGACCTTCCAGGACCTAAAGGGAACTT
>VWZO01005750.1:72976-88722 GCA_013396975.1 Bucco capensis | reverse complement strand
CCTGATTGGGGTTTTTTCCCCCCTTGAAGAGGCGGTGCCGGGGTCGGAGCCATTTTCCCTTCAGCGGCAGCGGCGGAGGTGGTGAGAGAGAAGCCGGGTGAGGAGCCGGGAGGGGACGAGGGCGGGCAGGGCCTTCCGCCGCCTCTTGGGGCGTCCCTGCTGGCGGACGCCCTNCGAGCGGGGCAGCCGGCGCCGCCGAACCTGCCCTGCCTTTTGTGTGGGGCCGGCGGAGGAGGAGGAGGGCGACGGTGGCCTGCGTTTCCGGCCGTGGCGGTCTTACCTTGGGGCCGGCGTGCCAACTTTGGGCGGCCGAGCTGAGGGACTGCCGGCAGCACTGGCCCCCCCCCACACAGATCGCCTGCAGCTTGCCGCGGCTCGCTGACAGCGTCCTGGCTGGCTCCAGGTCTTCTGTGGAAGCCCAGCTGCCTTCCCTGTCTCGACACCTTCTCCCAGCCCAAGGTAGAAATAACCGAGGGCACCTGGCTGCAGAGGACGGGAGAATTTTCTGTAGGACAGCTGTTTTGGCTTTCTTGCCAGAGATGAGTTGCTGACTCAGTTTAATATCTGGTGTCTTCAAAGTGTGATTCGCCCCAACTCTAAGCTGATACTTGTGCTGCTAGTGTTTCTATTATCTGTAGGATCCAAATCCAGTAAAGTTGCTGTCTTAAGCTTTCTCGTCGATCCTCTTGGTAGCACTGTTGCATGGGAAAACGGAGTTCAGGTCTGTTGTAACTTTCTCTTTTTCTCTTCGATGAAGTACTGACTTGGACTGGTGAGAAGACGACACTCTGTATAAGCCCAGGCCTCCCCCACTTCGGAGGCCATGGCATCGGGCATTGGATCTCCATCACCGTGCTCAGGGGGCAGTGATGATGATGAGATGGAGATCCTGTTGAACAACGCTATCCCCCAGCATCCTGGTATGGAGAGCCTGCAGGGCATGATGTGAAACGGGGGTAGTGCAGGTCTCAAGCAGAATATGTGAAATACATCATGTGCTGGGGAGTGTCGGTGGGGTTTTGTTTTTTTCTGTTTGGTTGTTTTTTTTCTTTACTACAAGTCACATGTATCTTTTTGATTTTTATATCCAAGTCCTGGGGTTACTTCAAAGTGTGAGGCTCGAGGCTTTGTCTCAGATAGAGCTGACACAGTTCGAAGCTGTTTCAGATTGTCAGGGCCTGTGCTTTGTGGAGGTAGAAGAGGTGGAGGGAGGGTGTCCCATTCTGACAGGGTACCAAGATGCCTGCGAGTTCCCTGTGTTGTGAATGGGGAGGGGGAAGGAGGGTTGTATGTGAAAGGGCAGGGTGCCTGGCTTGCTTTCATCAGGGAACTCGGAGCGGCTGATGTCCAGAGCAAACTGCCCTAGGCTGTTGCGTGACCCACTTTCCTTCATCACCACACCCAATTATTGAGGTTTCTTGTGGTTCTCTCTCTGTGCTGCTTGTTCACCTTTGCTTTTCTTCTAGTCTTTGTACCTTGCCTTTTCTCTCATGTTTGAATCCTCATTATCAACATCAGACTTGGGTTAGAGCCCTAGGTACTCTTCTGTTTGGGTTTTTTTGTTGTTGTTGCTGCTGCTGCTGTTGATAGTGCTCTGTGGACTTACATCTGGATTGTCTGCTTCCTTGTGATAAGTAATGTATGTCCTGATGCGCTGGATTTTAAGAGAAGTTTGAGTTTTCCTATTGTAGTCTTGTAGTGTTGTATAGGACAACAGGTATTATGGGCTTTTTGGCTTTGTTTTATTTGGCATTTCTTCTTAAGCTGTGACTCTGGTTTTCTGGCACCTCTTAGGCAGGAGAGGACTGTCAGTAAGTCTTGTAAGGAGAATCTTGGTGAAGAAAAACTGTTAAAATCTGTGCAAACTGGAGAGCCTTAGGTAATATATTGGGAAGGATGGGACACTAGAGGCTTTAACTCAGAACCTGGGGGAGAAGAGGAGGTGGGATCTCTGAAGGACCTGATGCTGCAGGAGTGTGGGAATGAAGAGACATCCATCGGTTGGGAATATGGTGGGGCCAGGTATGGGACCCCAGGTTCTGAGAGCTCAACCTTTGCCATGTCACCCCTGGCTGCAGTAGCTGCTCTGACCTGTGGCTTCCTCCATCCTGCCCAGCTGCTGTGGCCAGGAGGCCATTTTCCTTTGGAGGGAGAAGGAGTGCCTGTGGCAGTGTGTGGTGGGCGGGGCGGCGGGGGAGGGCTGCTGGCCAGGCTGCTCCCGCAGGCTGCCACAAAGGGAAGGGCTGGCTGCCTGCTGCCCCTTGCGCGAGGGGCAGGCAGGGAAGGGAAGCGCACAGATGGGAGCAGGCAGTGGTGAGGAGCTGGCATGTGTTCCTCTGGCTGGGCAGTGAGCTTGCTAGCTGTTGGTGCCAAGGGAAGGAGGTTGGAGGAAGGTTGTGTCCAATGTAGATTGGAATAGAGCTGCTGAGTAACAACTTGCCTATGGAGAAAGATCAGTAATGGTTCACTGGCCTGTATGTTGCATGTGGCTGTAAGATGCTCTGTACTGCTGAAGAGGCTGAAGAGTTGTGAGTTTCCTTACTGGAGACCTATGGACTAAACCGGTATCCTAGTTAGGTTCTTAAGTGTATTCGCTGTGTTGTCTGCTTTAGATGTGGCTATCTGCTCTGTGCTCTTTCGTTCTCTTGTTGGATTAAGGCAAACTTCTGCCTGTGGAAAAAATATTGTGGAAATAGGTGGTGTTGTGGGGAGGGAGAAAACCATGTGCAGTCCTAACTGACATGATTTCCTAGTATCTACTATGAACACTAACAAAATAGTCAATTGTCTACTTCTTGCTACCTACCTGTAAACATAGAACTGTTTACAAGTTGAGTGATGTCTGTGAGAAGTGGGCTGTGCTGTAGTGCCCGGGTTTGCTTTGAATGACACGTGTTGCCTTTTCCTCTCCAGAGCCTGAAGAAGAGCCAGAAGAAGAGCTTCTGTCAGAGGCTGAAACACCCAAAATCAAGAAGAAGAAGAAACCCAAGAAACTAAAGGAACCCAAAGTGCCCAAGCTCAGCAAGCGTCAGAAGAAGGAGGTAAGGAAAAGGATGCCTAGGGTCCCACTCTAAAATACGGATTTATGGGGTGAAGGTGCTGCTTGTTGTTAGCCTATGCCAACAGTCTTTTGCATGAATCCTCTTGGGTTCATACAAGCTTGGGGAGAGTGTGGTGTTTAGTGCTTATCCAGAGTATTTTCTCACAGCTGCCTGATCTTCTCTCTCCCTCCCTCCCCAGCTGGGGGACAGCTCTGGTGAGGGGAATGAGTTTGTGGAGGAAGAGGAGGAGGTTCTGCGCTCAGACAGTGAGGGCAGTGACTACACTCCTGGGAAGAAGAAAAAGAAGAAATTAGGGCCCAAGAAGGAAAAGAAAAGCAAAGCCAAGCGCAAGGAGGAGGAAGAAGAAGAGGAAGAAGATGATGACTCAAAGGTGAGAAGCTATACTGCTGCCTGACTAGTTGCTCCTCATTCCCATGTATCTGATTTTTGGGGATCATTGTGCTTTCCGTTTGTGATGGCACATGGAGTTAAAGCTATTCAGTTCTTCTTCCTCCACTAGACCTGCTTGACTTGACCATTTTCCCACCTTCCCTATTTCTGCCTTAAACACACCTAGAATGTCTATTGAACCCAAAGACTCTTCCCACCTCAACTGATGTCATGTTGGGGCTGTGTCCTGTGGCAGTGATTAATGGACAGGGAAGGGGGGAATCTCAGTCATGACCCGTTAGTCATCTGGAGATGTGTGGAAGGTTCTGGTCTTTCTTAGAGCAAAGCTAGAGCTTTTTCTCAAGAGCTGCTCTGATTCTCTTTGCACAGGAGCCAAAGTCATCTGCTCAGCTGCTGGAAGATTGGGGCATGGAGGATATTGATCATATCTTCACAGAGGAGGATTATCGCACTCTCACCAACTACAAAGCTTTCAGCCAGTTTGTCAGGTGAACTGCAAGCCTGTGCTTGGAAGGTCTCTGGAGCAACACAAGAGATGGGATAAGGACTAGATTTCCTGGTTTTGGAACCTTAAGGCACTTGGGAGACACTAGCAAAAACTGAAGCAACAGTAAAATAATTGAGCCGCATCTTTTTTGTTCTCAGTGATGGAGATGATGCAAGTCCTTGCTCCCAGTCCCCTTCCTTCCCTAGTATGCTGAACTCCATTTCACTTTCCAAGCCCTTGAGCATTTGCATCCTCTACACAGTGAGGGGATGGGAGTGGAGAAATTCATTGGCAGTTGAGATCAGAGATTAGAAAGGAGTGCAGCTGGAGAAAGAGGTGCTGATGGGGGTGGTGGTGGGAAGGAATAACGACCTAGATTTCGGGGTGGTTCAGTAACTCTTCCTTCTTTAACTGTCCCCAGGCCACTTATTGCAGCCAAGAACCCTAAAATAGCAGTGTCGAAAATGATGATGGTGCTGGGAGCCAAATGGAGGGAGTTTAGCACAAACAACCCCTTCAAGGGAAGCTCAGGTGCATCTGTGGCAGCTGCTGCTGCTGCAGCTGTTGCAGTAGTGGAGAGTATGGTGACAAATGTGGATGCTGTCCTGCCACAGCCCCCTGTAGATGTGCCACTCAGGAAAGCCAAGACAAAGGAGGGCAAAGGTGAGATGAAGAATCTGGCAGGATGGTAGTGGGGGAGTAGTGTCAAGGCAGTAATCTATCTGACTTGCAGGCTCCTCTCTTCCCAGGACCCAATGCCCGGCGGAAGCCGAAGGCCACTCCTCGTATTCCTGATATCAAGAAACCTAAAACCAAGAAGGTGGCGCCTTTGAAAATCAAACTGGGAGGCTTTGGTTCCAAGCGTAAAAGATCATCAGTAAGTGATGCTTCCCTTCTGACCTGCAGAGGAGGCAGTGATGATGTGCTACAAGTGCTAGGATGTGGCTCTGAATGCTGCCACCCCCCAGCATGCCTGCCTGAGTAGCTTAGCTTTGCTTCTCTTACCTATCTCAGAGTGAAGATGATGATCTGGATGTGGAGTCAGACTTTGATGATGCCAGCATCAACAGCTACTCTGTTTCTGATGGATCCACAAGCCGTAGCAGCCGCAGTCGCAAAAAACTCAAAGCTGGGAAGAAGAAAAAGAAAGGTACCAATGCTTGCTGGGTCACTTGCAGGCAGCAGCACAGCTAAGTGTGTAGAAAGAGGAGAGGAATAGCTGTGCAGAGTTTGGATGTGTAACAGTATGCTTGAGGGAGGAGAACTCTTTGTGAAGGAAGAGCCTGGTGGTATTTTTAACAAGGAAAATGTTTTCAGGAGTTCTATCTCACCTTGCTTAGGGGAACAGAAACAGTGCTGAGTTTTCTTGCTCTCAACTACACCTTCAATTGCATGGGTGGAAGGAGGCACAAAGGGGCTTGTTTTAGCTCCTGTAAGGGAGCTCGTGCTCCATGCTCTGTTTACTTAGAGCAAGAGTTTTGCCTTCTGAATCTCTATATTACTATGTAGGCTGTTGAGAGTCCCCTCCCTTAATGATGGAAGACTATTCCTGTGGCTGTAGTACTGTAACTCCTCACCATCCTCTGCAGGTGAGGAGGACTCCACAGTGGCTGTAGATGGCTATGAGACTGATCACCAGGACTACTGTGAGGTGTGCCAGCAGGGAGGAGAGATTATACTGTGTGATACCTGTCCTCGTGCCTACCACATGGTTTGCCTAGACCCAGACATGGAGAAGGCCCCAGAGGGTAAATGGAGCTGCCCACACTGTGTGAGTACTGGGTTCCTCTACACTGTAGAAGAGATGATGGAGAGGGACTTGAGGCTGTTCTTCTGCAGTAACAAAACTGTCTCAAATGTTTGGCTTGGGTTTTCTGATTTCCCATCCCCTCAATAGGAAAAAGAGGGCATTCAGTGGGAAGCAAAGGAGGATAACTCTGAAGGTGAAGAAATCCTGGAGGATGTTGTTGGGGATGCTGAAGAAGAGGATGACCACCATATGGAGTTCTGTAGAGTCTGTAAGGATGGAGGAGAGCTGCTGTGCTGTGATGCCTGTCCTTCATCCTATCACATCCACTGTCTGAATCCCCCACTGCCAGAGATTCCCAATGGGGAGTGGCTGTGTCCTCGCTGCACTGTGAGTTTCTACTAGTGCCATTCTAATGCTACAGGAGAGGATCAATCTAATCCCTTTAGATCATTAACTTTTCCCAGAAATGCTTAGTTTTCTGAAGTCTGTCTCCTCTCACACTTCTGTCATAAAACATCAAGGCCTGGTTTTTGGGGGCTGGATTGCACCTTGTCCAGCCATTGGGGCTCCACTAAGTTTTGCTGATGTGCAGAGTAGTTTAGCAGTTTTGGGTCCAGGATGCCAGAGCTCAATTTTCTTAGATCCTGTATGTATGTAGAAGCAGGAGGATGAAAGCAAGTAAATTCATCACTTAAAGAAATATTTTAAACTGATTCTGAGTCAAACAGGTGGGGATTTGCACTGCTAGCTCTGTAATGCCAGGTCCTTTCTTAGTAGGTTGGGAGAAGTGTCAGACTTTACCAGGAATCCTTGAATTATTATAGATGGTGTTAGGTGCTTTCATTAGACGAGGACTCTTGGGTGATGAACAGAAAAGCTACTACAGGACATACCCTATGGCAGCTGATAGTTCTACAACAAAATATTTTCTGTACAAAACAGAAATGGAGTTGTGGCTGGATAGACTGCTGGGCTCATCAAATCTAGTAATTTCTGTAGTAGTGGGGAATTTTGGAACTGATGTGGGCCCCCTCTCAACTAAATGGTGAGACTGAATTCAATTTGGGGTTTGTTGGTCTTAAGAAAAAGAGATAAACTGGAGAAAGCTCAAGGAAATGCTAGAGAGAAGATGATGAAAGCTTCTGACTCCCAAAAGCACAGTCTGCATAGTGAAGTCATAACTAAGAAAGAGAACTGTGACTGTTTCTGCCCCTCAGTGTTCCTGTGTTAGTATACTCTGATACTCTGAGCACCCTGGCAGCCCAGAAGGCCAATGGCATCCTGGGCTGCAGCAAGAGAAGCGTGGCCAGCAGAGCCAGAGAGGTGATTCTGCCACTGCACTCTGCTCTGCTCACACCTCCTCTGCAATACTGGGTCCAGTTCTGGAGCCCTCAACACAGAAAGGACATGGAGCTGATGGAGCAGGTGCAGAGGAGGCCACGAGAATGCTCAGGGGCTGGAACACCTCTGCTCTGAGGACAGGCTGAGGGAGCTGGGATTGTTCAGCCTGAAGAAGAGAAGGCTTCAGGGGAACTACTAGTGACCTTCCAGGACCTAAAGGGAACTTCCAAGAAGGCTGCAGAGGGCCTGTTTGCAAAGGCCTGCAGTGAAAGGACATGGGGCAATGGTTTTAAATTGGAGAAGAGTAGATTTAGACTGGATATTAGGAAAAAGTTGCTCCCCACAAGGGTGGTGAAACACTGGCCCAGGTTGCCCAGGGAGGTGGTTGAGTTCCCATCCCTGGAGGCATTGCAGGTGAGGCTTGCCAGGGCTCTGGGCAAGCTGCTCTAGTTGGGGATGTCCCTGGCCACTTCAGGGGGTGTGGACTAGATGAGCTCCAGAGGTCCCTTCCAACCCAAATGATTCTAGGATTCTAGGATGTAACAGGCTCTGTTTAACTTTCCAGTGCCCAGCTTTGAAAGGAAAGGTGCAGAAGATCTTGATCTGGAAATGGGGTCAGCCTCCAGTTGGGCCCCCCCCACCACGTCCACCCGATGCTGATCCAAGTGCTCCTCCCCCTAAGCCTCTGGAGGGTCGGCCTGAGAGGCAGTTCTTTGTCAAATGGCAAGGCATGTCCTACTGGCACTGCTCCTGGGTGTCAGAGTTGCAGGTGAGTGGAGAACTCAAACCATGTCTAAAGGATGGAGAGCTGGGGACAGATATTTTGGAGAGTGGAGGGGGAAATAGCTGCTCACTGCTTTTCTGTTGCCTCCAGCTGGAGCTGCACTGCCAGGTCATGTTCCGTAACTACCAACGCAAAAATGATATGGATGAACCCCCCTCAGGGGACTTTGGAGGGGAAGAGGAGAAAAGTCGGAAGAGAAAAAACAAGGACCCCAAATATGCTGAGATGGAGGAGCGCTTCTATCGCTATGGCATCAAGCCTGAGTGGATGATGATCCACAGGATCCTTAACCATAGGTAGGGGAGGGAGCAAAGAGGATTTCCAACCAAGAACTTCAGCAGGGCTACGAGAGAGTGGATGAGCTAAACTGCAGTATTACTAGGGGAAACTGGGGGAGATCTCTTGTTCCTAAGACATTCTTGTGTTTCTGTTGCTCCGTTAAGGGATCCTTTCCTTCTCTCCTGTTTGAGTGGATTGGGTGAATACTGTCATTTCATTGTGCTTAGGACTTACTGGTTTCTTCAACAGTGTGGATAAGAAGGGGAATGTCCACTATTTGATTAAATGGAGAGACCTACCCTATGACCAGGCATCCTGGGAAAGTGAAGATGTGGATATCCAAGATTATGACATCTATAAGCAAGCCTACTGGAATCACAGGTAAGAGAAGTATCTAGAGGTTGTGTTCCTTCCACAGAATCAGAAAGGCTTGAAGAGACCTCTGAGACCAAGTCCAACCATACCTATCACCCCCATGGCCCTAAGTACCACATCTATGAGTTTCTTCAACCCCTCCAGGGATGGTGACTCCACCACCTCCCTGGGTAGCCTGGGACAAGACTTAACAACCCTTTCAGTAAAAAAACTTCTCCTCATATCCAATCTAAACCTCCCCTGCTGCAGCTTGAGGCCATTTCCTCTTGTCTTCTCACTGTTAACCCTGCAGAAGAGACCTACCCCCATGTCACTCCAGCCTGCTTTCAGGGAGTTTTAGAGAGTGATAAGGCATTCCTCAAGAGAAGATGTGGGAGTGTTAGCCCCTAACACTGACTGGACTCACATATGGAGATAGCCAAGAAGCATCACCATATTGCTGACTCCTTACTCCTTTGCCAGGGACATTGTGCCTGTCTACACTTTTATGAAGATTCCAACCCTGTTCTCCTGAGCCTGTAGGAGTTGAGTGATCTCCCTTTAAGTCTCTGCAGTAGTTTTTTTTTTTCCTCAATCTGTTACAAAAGCCATTAAACTTGGACCTTTTGGGGACTGTCTCTGCACAGGGAGCTGATGAGAGGTGAAGAGGGCAGGCCTGGTAAGAAGCTAAAGAAAGTGAAGATGCGGAAACTGGAAAGGCCTCCTGAGACTCCCACAGTAGATGTAAGTTACTGTTTGTTGCTTAAGAGCCATCTGATGTAGCTGCTGATGTTGGGGAGGGAGGCAGGTAAATAAGAAACAGAGTCATAGAATCATAGAATGTTAGGGGTTGGAAGGGCCCTAGAAAGATGATCTAGTCCAACCCCCTGCCAGAGCAGGATCACCTAGACCAGGTCACACAGGAATATGTCCAGGCAGCTCTGCAATGGCTCCAGAGAAAGAGACTCCACAGCCTCCTGGGCAGCCTGTTCCAGTGCTCTGGCACCTGCACTGAGGGTTGGTTAAAGAGTGTATGGTTTAGAGTGACTTCCTGGCCCAAAGAATGAATGGGTTAATAGAGCCTTCAGACAAAGGCCCTCCTTGTCTATTGGGTGAGACACTGGCTGGCTCTTGGTGAAAGGCTTTTACAAAACAAACCACAACCCAATTTTTGGTAGATCATAGAATGGCCCAGGTTGGAAGGGTCCTTAAAGATCATCTAGTTCCAACCCCCCTGCCATGGGCAGGGATATGCCAATACCAGAGCAGGTTGCCCAGGGCCACATCCAGCCTGGCCTTGAACACTGCCAGGGATGGAGCATCCACAACCTCTCTGGGCAACCTGGTCCAGTGCCTAACCATCCTCTGGCCATTTGGGACTTTAGTCTGGTGCTAGCCTGCTCATGGTCTGTGAAGTCTCATGTGCACTAGGGAATAGATGGATGACTGGGAAAAGGAGTCTTGGCAGCTGCCTAGCTCTAAGGTAAAGGATCTCCACTCTTTCTTCTGTTTCCTGTAGCCAACAGTGAAATATGACCGGCAACCAGAGTACCTGGACGTAACGGGGGGCACCTTGCACCCCTACCAACTGGAAGGACTGAACTGGCTGCGCTTCTCTTGGGCCCAAGGCACAGATACAATCCTGGCTGATGAAATGGGTCTGGGAAAGACTGTGCAGACAGCTGTGTTCCTCTATTCCTTATACAAAGAGGTGAGAGCTGAGCCATCACTACCTAGGGAGATTCTGCCTGTCTTAATGGTTGCATTCACCTAATGCTCCTACTGACTCTTTGTAGGGTCACTCCAAGGGTCCCTTCTTGGTGAGTGCCCCACTGTCCACAATCATCAACTGGGAGAGAGAATTTGAGATGTGGGCCCCTGATATGTATGTGGTGACCTATGTTGGGGACAAGGACAGCAGAGCCATCATCCGAGAGAACGAGTTCACCTTTGAGGATAATGCTATACGTGGAGGGAAAAAAGCATCCAGAATGAAGGTACAGAACTGCTCTAACACAAAGCTGAACTGAGAGGGAAGGTGCACTAGACTGGCTTTCAGCAGCTGAGATTCAGATACTCTGATGTCTCTGGGAACTGATTATGCTTGTGGTTTCCAAAGGCAAATAACTGCAAATTGATGACTAGTGGGTGTTTGGACTCCTTGCTCTAGACTGGTTAAACACTCCTACTAGTCTGAATTAATTTGGTACTGGAAAAAGAGAGCTGACTAAGGTAAGACTGACCCTAGGCAAGTCTATCTCTTCTGCTTAATCTGAGAAACTGCATTCTGTGCCTAGATAGGAAGGAAGAGCCTGGTCTGTGTGGATAGGTTTTTATGGAACTTTAGTCTTTCTAGTAAAAGCAAGATGGGAGCTAAAGCTTTTCTAGTGGCAGAGATGGATAGAGCTGTTTTTTTCCCTTGAAATTAAACTCCATTAAGTACTAACACAACTGCTTTAAGTACTAATGGTAATTTAAAGTTCCACAATAAACTACTTAACTTTTTTAAGTCTTAGCTTTTAGATGAGTCACTCTTCTCCAAGTCTCATTTTCCCTAACATGCCTCTATTTGCTGATTATTTGTTAAACTTCTCATTTACACTATCTGGCAGCTGTCCAGAAGTAGAAGGTAGAGACAGGAGTGGGAGACTTAACATGTTCAGAGAGAAAGTGTGGATTAAAACGCTACAGTGCTTTGGGTAGTTTTGAATCTTGATAGGCAACTGTGGGTGTGAAAAGTTTTTTAGATGTGATGTTTGACCAGGGCTCATCAGAATACCCTTTGCCCTAGGGCATTTCCCTATGCCATTTCCATGCTCCTCTTTTTCCTTTGCAGAAGGAGGCTGCTGTGAAGTTCCATGTGCTCCTCACCTCCTATGAACTGATCACCATTGATATGGCCATCCTAGGCTCTATTGACTGGGCCTGTCTCATTGTGGATGAAGCTCACAGGCTGAAGAACAATCAGTCTAAGGTACAGAGAAGCAGAAGTGCTTTATAGGCATAGCATATGTTGCAGGGGAGGGGGGGAATGGCCAGAGAGTGTTGAGAAGATTAGATAGCTGCTCCTAAAGACCTAAGTTTGTCTGCTAGTTCTTAGTCATTTGTTCAGTAGTGTTAAAAATCAACAGCTTTCATTTGGAGATGATCATTGGTGATAACCTCACTTTTACATGTTAAACCAGCTTTCTCTTTGGGTCAATAGGCAATTGGTGTGCACTGGAGAGGAGAAAAACCTGGGGGGTGTTATTGCACACAAATCCAAACTGGCTTCTCTGAAAGCAGATCGTGTATCTGCACTGCCTCTCTTCTGGGAAGGTTTACCATACCTGGGCATAAACCAAGCTGCTTGAGCACAATTATGCTGCTTGCAGAGTAGGCTTGCTCTCTGCATTCAGCTAGCTTTCTAGCAGGACTGATTAGATGTTACAGAAATGGGAAAGGTGGGCAGAGGTGTTCCAGATTGCCTGGGTAGATGCTGAAAGCCATATAGCTGCTTTTATATGAGTTTGCACCTTAGCTAAGCTTGTTAGAGTTCAGCAGACTTGACTGTACTTTCTTCATCTAACCTCTTGCTAAGCCCTTGTGCCTTAATTCTGGTATTGATTTGCCTCCATTCAGCTGGGTTCCATTACTGGGTACTCTAAAAACAATTATTGCTGGAAATTTAGGTTTTTTAAGTTCTCAGAGCCAAAATTATCTCCTAATTTTCCTTTTTTTTTTTTCCTAAAAAGCCATACTTTAGTTGTTTGGATCTTGGCCTGAGGCATGTGAGACATCACAGCTGTGCTTGCAGTCCAGTTTCCAGATCATCTTTTACTGTAGGCACTAAGAGTGGATGCCATTCTGTAATTAGCACTGAAATGACTGGAAGTGCTAATGAATGCTTACTATTAGTATTCATGAATTGAAAGATGTAAAGGCTTATGGTTATTCTATGACTAATAGTTAGAATTCGTTATCCACCAAGACCATTAAATCTACCTTTTTCTAGAAGGAAAAAGGACACTTTCAGGTGTTTAGTTGCCAGACAGGTCAGAATGCTTCCTGACACATTGTGCTTCACTACCAAATAAATGAGTAATTTCCATATTTGACTCCAAAATGAGAATGTTTGGGGTGGTTTTTTTGGACTGTAACTATATTAAAAGAGAAATCCCCATGGAGGCCACTAGAAGGACCCTTCTGGTGTGATAACCAGAACACAAGTGGTGGTGAGTTTCTCTTCTTTGCTCTGTGGTTTGGTTTTTTGTTTGCCATGGAGTACAAGCTGCTTTCAGGAAGTTTGACCTTGTGTCATGCTAAGTGTAAAAATAAGCAAGAAATGGCCAAGCTCATCAATAATTTTATTGCTTTATTGTAGCATTTTCACCAGAACAAATTGACACTTCTGCTTTTCAGTTCAGGACTTGAACTCCTTACTGCTGCCTCTGTCTGGAAGTACTTAATTGTTGTGAAAACCAGCACAAATTACCTTAAAGATCCATTGGCACTTGGCTCTTTTTCTCCTCTGCTTGTTCAGAGCTTGGGAACATTGCCAGGATTGATATGAATAGGAAGAGTGACTTAGCTATTTCTAGAATTCTCAAGGCAGAGTAGTTGTAAGAATGTGAAACACTAACTTAGCAAGAAAAAAGTATGTAATATAGCAGTCTGGAAATGATTGATCTGAAAGAGCTTGTAACTTAAAAGAGCAAAGGAAACCTACCAGCACCTGCTGGTTTGTAGGATTTGCTGCAGCCATGTTTTAGCTATGTAAATAATGACCAAATGAGGTCAGTCCAGGACCCTAACTGGGATGTGAGCTACCTGGAGCTCTTGTCCAAACAGCTGATGTGGTCTAAATTGAACCCTAGCTTGGTGTCAGCTTTTTTACTAGGGGAAACTGTTGTGTTTTTTTCATAAGCCAATGACTTGATAAGCCTCTGACATAATTATATGGTGTTTTTGGGGGTTGTTTGTGGGGTGTATTTTTGTCCCCCTCCTCACATCACTATTTCTTTCTTGCTTTACTTCCCAGTTCTTCCGTGTGCTGAACGGTTACTCCCTCCAGCACAAACTGCTGCTCACAGGAACTCCCCTGCAGAACAACCTGGAGGAACTGTTCCACCTGCTGAACTTCCTGACCCCAGAGAGATTCCAGTATGTCTTGCAGTCCAAGCCAGCCTGCCTGTCTTGTCCCTTCTGTCCCCTTCCTTGGGTTTCTTTGCTCTTTCCTTTGTAGCTTTTGCTGAATGTCTGTTTCTTTGCAGTAACTTGGAAGGCTTCCTAGAAGAGTTTGCAGATATTGCCAAGGAAGATCAGATCAAGAAGCTGCATGACATGCTGGGCCCACACATGCTGAGGCGTCTCAAAGCTGATGTCTTCAAGAACATGCCATCCAAGACTGAACTCATTGTCAGAGTAGAGCTGAGCCCCATGCAGAAGTGAGTGTGAGGAATGAAGATGGAGAGCTCTTGCCATTGAGCTCCTGTTGCCCTGTTCAGCTTCTCTCAAAGAGGATGCTGAAACAGCCCTATCCTTGCTAAAGGGCTTTCTGTTCAAGTGGGTAGGAGGATTTCCTGCTGCCACTATAGCAGAGAGAGGACTAATCCTGTGTTCTGATGTAAGGGATAAAGACATAGGAACACTGCTGGTAGGACCTAGGCAGCTGGCAGGTAATGCCAGGAGCTGTGCAGAGCTTAGGAAGAGCTTATGTTAGTCCTACATGCAAGAGGTATCTGAGTTTGGTGGGTTTGTAATTCTTTTTTCTTTTCAGGAAATACTATAAGTACATTTTGACAAGAAACTTTGAGGCACTGAATGCACGGGGTGGTGGTAACCAAGTCTCCTTACTCAACGTTGTTATGGATCTGAAGAAGTGCTGTAACCACCCCTACCTCTTTCCTGTGGCTGCTATGGTATGTCCAGTCACTTTTTGTGTATAAACACATGCTTTGCTGGCTGTTCTCAGGGAATCGGTTAGCTCCTTAACAAAATTCCTTGCTGGCTGTTAGCAGGAATCAATCAGTTAGCTCCTCAGCAAAGCATGGAGGTGTTTGCCTTCCTGTCTTTCTGCTTCAGTGTTTTTTTCATCCTACCTTTGTGTTGACCCAGCATGCTGGAAGGCCTTTCCTTTCCCATTATCTTTGTATGACAAGTATCTTGTGACTCATGCAAGATGATGAAGACAGTAAGAGTAGGGACTAAGTCAGTAAGAAAGAGGAGGGCATCTAGAAGTTGGATTGCAAGAGAAGAGGCATGGGGGTAGCACTGATGTTCATATAAGTAGTGCTACACTGGTTGTGCCTAGCTAAAGGACCAGATAGGAGTCAGCATCTGATGAACACAGTGAAGGGCTAAGAGCAAGCTACATCCCTTCAAGCTGTTTTCTTCCAATCCTTTAACTCCCTTTCTTTTTTCCTCTTCTCAGGAAGCTCCAAAAATGCCAAATGGCATGTATGATGGTAGTGCTCTTATTCGAGCCTCTGGAAAGCTGTTGCTGCTCCAGAAGATGTTAAAGAACCTTAAGGAAGGAGGTCACAGGGTGCTCATATTCTCTCAGGTATACAAGGAGAAAAACCTTAAGGCTGCAAATTCTGTTTCTGAGAAAGGAGCCTGTTGATGTAACATCCCCCTTGTCCCTCACTCTTTTGTGATGGGGCTTTTCTGATACGCAGATGACTAAAATGTTGGACCTTTTAGAAGACTTTTTGGAGCATGAAGGTTACAAATATGAGCGAATTGATGGAGGGATCACAGGGAACATGCGGCAGGAGGCCATCGATCGCTTCAACGGTAAGGAGTCCAAGGAAAACTGTTGTCTTGTGTGTGCTCAGCAGTCAACACGGGATTGTTGTGGCCCAACTCTTCCATTGCTCTCCTGGAAACTTAAATTAGTATTGATTTCCCCCTCAGGTGCTGTGGGTCAGACCCAAGGCATTGTTTGAGTCATGCACTCTACTTTGATTACTTCTGTTCTCTCCTTTCTAAGCTCCTGGTGCTCAGCAGTTCTGCTTTCTGCTTTCAACTCGAGCTGGAGGTCTTGGTATTAACTTGGCCACAGCAGATACTGTGATTATCTATGATTCAGACTGGAACCCCCACAATGACATCCAGGTGAGTCTGAATGAGACCACTTGCTGTGGAGTAATCCTGAGGAAGAGGGGAAATGAAATCATCAGGAGTGAAGGAATAATGTTCAATATATTCATCAGTGATCTGGATGAAGGGGTAGAGTGTACCCTCAGCAAGTTTGCAGATGATCCCAAGCTTGGAGCAGGGGCTGGCACACCAGGAGCTGTGCTGCCATCCTGCATG
>VWZO01005750.1:52120-72714 GCA_013396975.1 Bucco capensis | reverse complement strand
TTCCAACCCCTAACATACTGGGATACTGTAATGTGAGAGTTCCCCTCTAGAAAGATGCAAAACAAGAAGAGTGAGGATGGGTAGAGAGGAAGTTGAAATAGTGGAGGGTTCTTCCATGGCCCAGCATTCACTAAGGTTAAGAGTGAACATGAAGGCAACTGGGAAAGTTCTGGAGGTAGCCAGGATGTATCAGACTACTACTTGTGTAGCTGTAGACTGTTCTGAGCACATCTCTTTTGTAGGCCTTCAGTCGTGCCCACAGAATTGGACAGAACAAGAAAGTGATGATCTACCGCTTTGTGACAAGGGCCTCAGTGGAGGAGCGGATCACTCAGGTGGCCAAGAAGAAAATGATGCTAACTCATCTGGTAGTGAGACCAGGGTTGGGCTCCAAGACAGGCTCCATGTCCAAACAGGAACTTGATGACATTCTCAAATTTGGCACTGAAGAGCTCTTCAAGGATGAGGCTACTGAGGGGGGTGAGTGCCTGGGAGTAGAACTGAAAGAGGTGGGGAGGTCTGGCTCCTTATTTAGCAAGCGACTGTAGGCACGGTGCTGATCATAGCTCTACAAAGAAGTTTAGGGTGACATTCCCTTTCCTAGTCTCTTGAAATCCATACAGCTACTGTGCTTGTGCTCTTCCCTCAGGGGATAACAAAGAAGGTGAGGACAGCAGTGTCATTCACTACGATGACAAAGCAATTGAGCGTCTGTTGGATCGGAACCAGGATGAAACAGAAGATACAGAACTTCAGGGCATGAATGAGTATCTCAGTTCCTTCAAGGTGGCCCAGTATGTGGTTCGTGAAGAGGAGATGGGGGTGAGTATGAGGTGGATGTCAGCTAGTATCTTCTGAGTGATATAGGATCAATTAAGCAAATGGAGCTCTGATGTTTTTAAGGGCAAGTGGACATCCATCTGCTCAGACAGACTGGGACTTGGAGTACAGGGCTCTAAATTTGTTGTCTCTCTGTGGCAGGAGGAAGAGGAGGTTGAACGGGAGATCATTAAGCAGGAGGAGTCAGTTGATCCTGATTACTGGGAGAAACTGCTGCGTCACCACTATGAACAGCAGCAGGAGGATCTGGCCAGGAATCTGGGCAAGGGCAAGCGTATTCGCAAGCAAGTTAACTACAACGATGGCTCCCAGGAGGATAGAGGTACAAATCCACAGGAACTTGAGGGAGAAATGGGTTTAAGCATGTGTTGCTGGGAAGTAATGGAGTAGCCTCTCAGGCTCACGTGCTGTTTTCCTTTCAGACTGGCAGGATGACCAGTCAGATAATCAATCAGACTATTCAGTTGCTTCGGAAGAAGGAGATGAGGACTTTGATGAGAGGTCTGAAGGTAAGTTCTGGTGAAAACAGAGTTCCTGGGTCACTTTCTCTGAGTGTGGGAGCAGCTGGGATTTGATTTGGGTGATTTATACAACATGCTGTGAGTTCTCTCCTCCTTAGCTGCATTTCTCTCTTCAGCAGCTCGTCGGCCTAGCCGCAAAGGCCTGAGAAATGATAAGGATAAGCCTCTGCCTCCCTTGCTTGCCCGTGTGGGAGGGAACATTGAAGTAAGTAGTATCAGGGTAGGTGTTTGCATTCTGACTACTCCTGTATGGATTTTGCCACATCTCTCTGATTCCACCTCCATTTTAGGTCTTGGGTTTCAATGCCCGCCAGCGGAAAGCCTTCCTCAATGCAATCATGCGCTATGGAATGCCACCTCAGGATGCCTTCACCACTCAGTGGCTTGTGCGGGACCTCCGTGGCAAGTCGGAGAAAGAGTTCAAGTGAGTCTGCATTAGGCAGGGATGGAAGATTGGCAACTGCTAATCCTTTTGGGGGAAGAATGAGAACTGAGCCTTTTCTGGCCTTCTCTTAGAGACTGTTTCCTGAATGTATTTGCTGATTCTTTGTGGGGAAATGAAGTACATGCTCACAGTATGTCAGGGGTTGGAAGAGACCTAGAAAGATCATCTAGTGCAATCCCCCTGCCAGAGCAGGATCACCTAGACCAGCTCACACAGCAATGTGTCCAGGCAGCTCTGCAATGGCTCCAGACAAGGAGACTCCACAGCCTCCTGGGCAGCCTGGGCCAGTGCTCTGGCACCTGCACTGCAAACAAGTTTTTCCTCATGTTAATACTAAACCTCCTGTGGTCCAACTTGCTCCCATTCCCTCTTGTCCTACCATTGGATGCCATTGAGCAGAGCCTGGCTCTCTCCTCCTGACAGTCACCTGTAACATATTTGTTATATGCTGGAAGAGGCTAGGAGGTTGTTCCTAGTTCTCTTCCTTGGTCTTGACTCATGGGTCACCAAAAGCAAATGCTTTTAGAGGAGTAGCATGGCCACGGAAGCATGTAATGAATAGTCTCCCTTCCTAATCCTTTTTTTTTTTTTTTGCTTATGACTGGTTCTGGCTCAAGGCCTAGTTAGCTCTATGTCCTTTATATATGTAGAAATTCTCAGACCTTCTCCCTTGAAGGAGCCTGGAACCCCAGAATTTATGTTCCTGTGGGTTAGGAGTCTTTGGGTGATTTCCCTTATGTATTGGACGAGGTCTGATAATGCATGTCTGCAGCTAAGCCAGTTGATAGTTGAATTGCTTCTCTCTCAAACTGCTCCAGGGCCTATGTGTCGCTGTTCATGCGTCATTTGTGTGAGCCTGGAGCTGATGGTGCAGAGACCTTTGCAGATGGAGTGCCACGGGAAGGTCTGTCTCGCCAGCATGTCCTTACTCGCATCGGGGTCATGTCACTTATACGCAAGAAGGTAGGTGCCTAGCAGAGAATGGAGCCTTTGCTCTCTGTAGAGCTTGTAGTCCCTGGAGCCCTGAGCTAGTGAATTCTCTCTTCACACCTCTTTTGGTTGTATGTTGCGTGGTCTGTCGCATCTGGTTTGAGGATGAGCTTGGTATGACTCCTCCGATGAGAACACCTTTCTCTCCCTCTCACACAAGGTGCAGGAATTTGAGCATGTGAATGGCCGTTGGAGCATGCCAGAACTGGCAGAGATAGAGGAGAACAAGAAGCTTTCACAGCCAAGCTCACCCTCTCCTAAAACTCCAACTCCTTCAACACCAGGGGATACACAGCCAAATACACCTGCTCCTGTCCCTCCATCGGGTGAGAGCTCCACTCTTGCACAGTCCTGTGTCCTGACCTCATCTCATCTCTTCCCCTCACCGGAGCTGTGGTGGTGGGGTCTGGGGGTGGACACAGATCAACTTACCTCTCCTGTTAGGAGGGCTACCAAAGACCATGTGTAAGCCCTTAAAGGCAAGAGAGGACACTAGCTTTCCTTGCATGGACTGACATTAGTGAGAAGAGAAGCTCAGCATTTGTAGCGGGCAGGAAAGGGAGAGGTCACCTTAAGTGATGCTCGTTCTGCTGTGATGAGCCTAGTCTCTGGAAGATGTGTGCTTGGCAGCAGTGAGGGGAAGAATTTACTGATGACTTCTCTTCTTTGTTTGCTCTGCTGCTCTGGGGGGGGGAATATACAGAAGAAGGTGTAAAAGCAGAAGAAGGAGCCAGTGCTAAGGAGCAAGGAGAGTCATCTGAACCAGAGAAAGAGCTCAGTGTGTCTGCTACTGAAACAGAGGTCCCTATGGAGGTGAGTGTTGGGTTGCTTGCCTGGTGCAGCTATCTCTACACCTGCCCCCTCTTCTGTGCCATTCAGCTGCTGAGACAGAGATGAGTTCTTGGAACAATAGCTAAAGATAATTCTCAGGTCCTCAGAATTGGCCTGACAGTTTTGTGCATCTTTGCTTGCCAAACTGCTCTGACTGCCTGCTGTTTCCATGCACTGCTTCATCCCATTTCTCACTGATTTCTGTCCTCAGCAATCTGCCCACCCTGTGGAGGCACTGCCACAGGAAGCAAAGTCCCCAGTGAACCTCACAGAAGCAGATGAAAAAAAAGCAGAGGAACCAGAGGTGAAGGAAAGACCAGATGAGCCAATGGAAGTAGAAAGCAAAGGTATTTCTAAGGAAGTTGTTGAATACCTTGAACAGCTATGAACCAGCCTCACCTTCAAATACTAAAACTGCATCCTCTTTGCTTCTACATGTCATTTTAAAGAAATGGCTGTGAATGTAGACAGTAAGTGGAGCTATTCCAGTACTTTTAACAGGGAGTTTAGGAACAGTATTAGGTTTCACAGGCTGAAGAGCAAAACCTTGGACTTGCTGTTCCCCTACATCTCATGTTCCTCTTCTCTCCTGCAGCTGATGTGGATAAAGTAGAAGACAGAGCACCTATTGAGAATCCCTCTGAACCTCCTATAATCACCTTGGATGAGAAAGGTGACTCATGATAATTCTGTTCTCTTTTTAAACTCCTTCTCTTGCAAGGATTCCTTGTGAGTCCCAACTTTTCTTCCCCAGGAGGGTGCTGAGCCACTGTGCCAGGTTGCCCAGAGAGGTGGTGGCAGCTCCAGCCCTGGCAGTGTTGCAGGCCAGGCTGGCTGGGAGCAAACTGCTCTAGTGCCAGGTGTCCCTGCCCATGGCAGAGGGGTTGGACCTTGAGGAGCTTTTAAGGTTCCTTCCAACCCTGACAATTCTGTGATTCAATGAAACTTACTGTGAGATCTGCCATGTTTTTTCTGAACTTGCTATGTGTACAGATGAGAAAAAGGATGATGATAAGAGAGATGTGGTGATGCTGCAGAATGGAGAGATGCTGAAGGAGTCAGCAGATGAAAGGCACAAGAAGGCAGTAAAGCAGCGCTTCATGTTCAACATAGCAGATGGTGGCTTCACTGGTAGGAGAAACCTTTGTGCTTGAAGTTGTTTCTGTGCCTCTGCTTGTGTTGGTGAAATAGCTTTGAACTGCTCTGGTGTCTTCTGTCTGGTTCTTTCCAGAACTACACTCACTGTGGCAGAATGAAGAAAGGGCTGCAACTGTCACAAAGAAGACCTATGAGATCTGGCATCGGCGTCACGACTACTGGCTCCTTGCTGGCATTATCAAGTATCCTTACCCTGTGAACCAGTTCTCTCCCCTTGTACAGAAACTGCCATGGGGAAGGTGACCATCCTGGGTCTGACTGGAGTACATGAAATGAGAGAGTTGCTTTATCTTCTTTCACAAGAGTGAAAGTGATGGTGGGAGGAGGAATTCCCTGCCAGCATAGTTAAAACTTCGCAGGACATAGTTGTCATTTTTCTTGGCTCCTGTCCATCCCTTCTCTGTTTCCCCTTTCCTCACCCCCTCTTGAGAACTGTGTCTACCTGGGCTGTGTACTCCCTTGTTCTCACTACCTTTGTTTGCCTGAGCTCATCCCATCTCAGTCATGGCTATGCCCGTTGGCAGGACATTCAGAATGATCCCCGTTACGCCATCCTCAACGAGCCCTTCAAGGGTGAGATGAACAGGGGTAACTTCCTGGAAATAAAGAATAAGTTCTTGGCAAGGAGATTTAAGGTAAGGATTTCTCTTCAGTGTGGGAAGTGCCTTCCAGCAAGGTGGATCTCTAGGAGCAAGAGCTTGCTGTTCTGAGTTTCTGCTAAGAAAGTGAAGGCTTCTGCAGTGCCTTTCATTTTAAGGGGCAAAGAAAGCAAAAATCTCTCTAGGATCATTCAGTAGCTCCACAATAGGAGCTCCCCTCACTCTAGAAATGGTATTGGGGAGCTTGGTACAGTGCTCTGTCTCCAAATGTTTGTTGAACAACTGGTATGCAGGAGGCTTAAAGTTCAAGTGGCTGTTTCCATCACAGCTGCTGCTTGGTGTGCTACAACACACTCTGCCTAAGCAGAGCTTACTTAGAAATACTATGGATTGGTGAAAGGGTTGCTTTCAGTCTCTGCCTCAACCTACTTGGGAGTGACCATAGGTTAGTTCTGGGAGTGATACAAGACTAACCCAAAATAAAGGCCATGTAGGTCTCAGTTTGGGGACAAAACATTAATTCAGTGTAGTCCTGGCTGATCAGTTCTGCACTAACAAGGTTCAGGTCAGTTTATCCAAATGTCCCTGACATGCTTAACAGTTTTTAGGACTCTTCCTATAAGTAGCATGGGATACTTCTCACTTTAGTTCAATGAGAGAACTCTATCCCCCTTGCTCCATAAGGAAAGAGTAAAATAGCAAACAACTTGATCTTCAACAATAATCCAAGAAGGAATGAGAATCCTCAAAGGATTTATGGTAGTCTTCTCTTAAACTGGATGTAGCCGGGTTTTCTTGTGTACCTGGCCTGGCTTAATGAAGCCCTTAATTGGTTTGGGTTGTTCAGACTTTGCTCAAGATGAACAGAAGCCAGTGAAAGGAGGTTCAGCTGCAGAATCTCACCTCATTCCAGTGGAGAACTGGATCAGGAGAGACTGAGGGTGCAAATAGGCTGCTTGTCAGGCAATTGCTGAAAGACCTACTGCTCAAAGACTTACCACTTGGCCCATCTCATAGCTCCTGGAGCAGGCACTGGTGATTGAGGAGCAGCTGCGGCGAGCTGCCTACCTGAACATGTCAGAAGACCCATCTCATCCATCTATGGCTCTGAACACACGTTTTGCAGAGGTGGAATGCCTGGCTGAGAGCCATCAGCACCTATCCAAGGAGTCAATGGCTGGGAATAAACCAGCCAATGCTGTGCTGCACAAAGGTAATGCAAGTCTGTTAAGCAAGAGTGTGGGATAAGGTGTTGAGCATCGCTCGCTCCTCTAGTCTTTTCCCTGTGGGGGTGTCCCATTTTCCTCTGAACAGATGTCCCTTTCTCTTGCAGTTCTGAAGCAGCTGGAGGAGCTTTTGAGTGACATGAAGGCAGATGTGACTCGTTTGCCTGCCACTATTGCCCGTATCCCACCTGTGGCAGTTCGCCTGCAGATGTCAGAGCGCAACATCCTCAGCCGGCTGGCCAACCGCAGCAGTGAGCCCCCTCCACCACCACCTCCCCAGCAAGTAGGTTCCCTCTCTGGGCACTTAGAGTTACTGGGGGGGGGGGGCCAGGGGCCAGTGACCAGCCATTGATCATCTTCTTTTGCCCTACAGGTGGCCCAGCAGCAGTGAGTCCCTGGCCCAGTGCTGTTGATCTTTTGGCCAAGCTGAAGTTGACCCCTCCCACCCCACCCCTTCACACTCTACCCCTCTGCCTGACATTCCTGACTGGGTGCTGTTCCCTCTGTGGAAGCTGCTGCACAGGTCTCTCTTGGGAGGAGAAGAAACTCCTTCCTCTGCAGCCAGCCCGTTGGAGCAAGGAGTGTGCTTAGGAGAGAGGGGGATGTATGATGGACTCTGTATATAGTGACTGGAGGCCCCGGCGCCACGTCTGTTACACGGAGAGCCTGGCTGCATTGCTCGCTGCCTCGGGCTGGAATTCCAGTTTTTGTTCTTAATTTTATTTTGAGTTTGTTTACTGAGATGAGTGTGCAGGCAAGACCAAGCAAAAGCCAGGACTGAGACAAAGCTACCTCCATCAAGATCCTTTTTAATACAAAAACTGACCGGACTTGTCCACTAATAAGCAGCTTGAAGACAGGAAAAAAAGAAAACAAACAAAAATATCAAAAAACAGAGCAAAAACCTTGGTAAAACTGAAAAATAAAGTTTCCTTGTATTTTATTTTGTTGCCTCTCTTTTTAGGAGCAGGGTTGGGGGAGGGGGGTAAGTACTCTGACTTCCCCAGGGTGGAGGGGATTGATGTGTTACCTGGCCCTGTACTATTCTGTGTTCGGTCACTTGTGTCCTTTTTGTATTTTGGAGCAGGTTTCAGCGTCTCTTACAGTTCTGAGTTCTGGCTTCCTCCTTGTGTGTGCACTGGTAGAAGGCTGGAGAGGGTGCCTGGGGCTGAGGCTCCCCTTGGGGCAAGCTAGCAGCCTAGATACCCCTTGATGAGCTCAGAGAATATCCTGAGTCCAACTCCTTCCCCTCAGTGACAATTGTCACTGAGTCCAACTCCTTCCCCTCCTCACTGCAGTGAGGCTCCCCTCAGTCTGCATTGGGGATACTCACTGTACTATCTGCTTCTCTCCGAGGGGCCACAGAGGGAAGGCCGAGTGGAAAGGTCCAGAAAAGACAATGTGAGGGGCAAAAGGTGCTATGCTATCTGCTGTGTCTCTGGCTGTGGGGCCAGCTCAGCCTGAGACCAGCACACCTCTGGGGCCATCCGGGGAGGAAGGGCCGGAGAGGGAGCAGTGCTGCTGTGGGGCACCGAGAGCATCCTGGAGATGGGATTGCGCGGCTCAGGAATGGAGCAACTGTTGCTAGAAGTCCCTAGGAGCGTGACCCGAGTCCCTCAGCAGCCTCCCGCTGTGTGCCAGCAGCCGCCCAGGCCTTCCTTCTCTCCGCCCCGCGGCGCGCGTCTGACGTCGCGGGCCGAGCCACTCAGCTCGCAGGAGCGGCGACAGTAGCCAATGGGGGCGGAGGGGGCGGAGCCGAGGCCTGCGTGCGTGCGTCGGCCTCCGGGCGGAGAGGAGAGATCCACGTGTGGTGGTGAGCGGCGTGCTGCTGGAGAGTGTCCCCCTGCCCCGGGAGGGTGTCCCAGTGCTGCTGGAGAGTGTCCCCTTGTCCGGGGAGGGTGTCCCTGAGCCATGGGGCGGAAGCTTGACCCCACCAGGAAAGAGAAGCGCGGCCCTGGGCGTAAGGCCCGCAAGCAGCGAGGGGCCGAGGTGGAACTGGCCCGTTTCCTGCCGCCAGGTAAGTCGGGCCTGAGGCTGCCTTATGGCTCCCGCCGCCAGCTGTGTGGGCTGCCTTACCGCTAAGTGTCTCTCCGTAGAGCCAGAGACCGGCAAGAAGAAGCTATCCAGTCACGGACGGAAGAGGTGAGGGTGACGACCCGGTGGGGCGTGGGGAGGAGGGGTGGTCGGACTGGGGCTGAGCGCCGCTTCTCCTCCCGATCTAGGGCTGCCAAGAGGCGACTGGGAGCGGGTAGCAGGCCGCTCGGAGGAGGACAGGAGCCGGTAGGTGAGTACCGGGCCGGGCGGGAGGGCCTGAGCCACCCTATCCTGCTTCGATTCCTCCCACCACCTTCTGGCTTTGCCCTCTTTTTTGATGTATGGTTCGAGACAGAATTTCAAGTTTTCTAGTCTCTGCTGTGCTAGGTGCAGTGCTGTCTGCAAAACAAATCGGTGAAAGGTTTCTTTTCCATGGCTTAAAGCCACTGCTGGTTACTGCAGGCAAGTTTCAAGCTCACTGTATTATGTCCTGCATAGCCTAGGAAGATGTCACAGTAAGAAAGGAAGGACAAAGATTGGAGAAGGAGGGTGTCCTAATACATCAGAACAAGTAACATAAGAATTTTGTAGCTTTATTTTTTTGTGTAATTCTAATTAGACCTCTTTAAAGTTTCACTTGGGGGGGAGGTGAGAGTATGCCTTTGTTTATGATAGAGAAAACTGATGTGGAGAGCAAGCAGTGCCTTTTCTTTTTGGACAGGTAGCTCAGGACTAGGGCTTCAAAAATATAAGGGTTGGAAGAGACCTCTAAGATTATCAAGCCCAACTGTCAACCTGTCACCCCCGTGCTACTAAGCCATGTCCCTAAGTACCACATCTACAGGTTTTTTTTTAACCCCTCCAGAGATGGTGACCATCATCTCCCTGGGCAGCCTGGGCCAATACCTAACCACTCTTTTTGTGAAGAAATTTTTCCTGATATCCCATCTAAATCTCCCTTGGTGCAACTCGAGGCTGTTTTCTCACTGGTGTATTAGGAGAAGAGACTGACTCCCATCTCAATACAATCTCCTTTCAGGTAGTTGTAGAGAGAGATAAGGTCTCCCCTGAGCCTCCTCTTTCTCATCTCTTTCATATAATAACTGAAAAAACCAAGGTGGTTGCTTTTGAGAATAATGCCTAACTTTTAACCGCTTCTTCTGCCTGTAGTTGAAGAGCAGGGATCCCCACAGAAGGAGAAACATCCCAAAAAGGCAGCAGGACAAACCACTCCTGGCCAGCCTGCTGTCAGTGCTGGTAACTTCAAACAGCTGGCTCTGGGGAAAACCAAGCAAATCCTATCAAAAAGAAACAAGGTCGAGTTCTCCAGCGATGGGGAGGTGGAAGAGGAAAGCTGGGAGATGGAGGAGGATGGGAGCAGTGAGGAGATGGTGGATGATTATGGTGCCTCATCATCAGAGGAAGAAGAGGTAGGAGCTTTTTGCCCTTAATTACACAAGAAAGGTTTGACTTTGGTGGCTGAAAGCAACTATTAGACCTGGGGGAAAGCATGGCTTTACTGGAGGCTGGATGGGGAGATGGTAGAAAGCTTTCCCCTTCCTCTCTTCTCAAGGACAATTTCAAGTTTAGCAGTTGATCCCAACATAATATTTAGTACCTTTGTTTGTTGTTCTTTGTAAACAGAGCAGGTAAATTTTACAGATGGTGGGAAGTAAGGGGGCACCTGGGGGTACTGTTTCATTAATCTTTTTGTCTCTCTTTAGTTGCTGCCTATTGAACAAGCTGCCCTGAAGCAGAAGTCTGAGAGGTGAGGATCTGAGAATATCACCAGTCCACACAGTCTTTTCTGTTCATTCTTCTGTCCTCTCTGCTATCTAAGAAATAGTTGTTGTGAAGTGCCTGTGTGATGCTGTTCTTGTGTAAAACATCCATCCTGCTCTTTGTCCTTAGGGGAGGCCTCAGTGAAGAGGATAGTGAAGAGGAGGAGGAGGAAGAGGAAGAGGAGGTGGGAGAGGAGGCAAACAGGCAGAAAACAGGACAGAAGGAGGAACAGAGCCTGGATCTGCAGCTCAACCTGGATGTAGATGAACAATTTAAACTGCCAACTAATGAACAGATGGAGAGAGAAGATATCCTTTCTATCTGTGGCACCCATGCATGCAGCAGTGCAGGGCCTGGGTACAACCAAAGAGCTTCATTAGGCTAAGTGTTGATTAGCAAGAGTGTTTTGTGCATGCCAGGCTATTTTTAGCTGAGCTGCCCTAATAGATAGTGCACAAGGCTGTGCTTTTCTGCAGCACAGTTAGGAAATCTATTATACCCTCTGTGGAGCTTGGAGCCTGCCCCAGTTTCCTTTCTAGTCCTAAATGCATGTACATACCTTATCGTGTGGCTTGTTTCTCTTTATCCTGATTTTCCTGGAAGCTGTTTGTCTAACCCATTCCTAGAGCCAATGATGACAGGAGTTCCTGCATCCAAGGTGCTTGCTCTTAAGCTTTAGTGATTTGAATTTCCTGCCCCATGGTACAGCTTCATCCTGACTCTTCTCATTCTCCTCTGTAGTCCTTAGTTGCTCTTGGGGAAACTTTCTATTTCAGTATTATAGAACCACAGAATTGTCAGGGTTGGAAGGGACCTGAAAGCTCCTTTCGCCCCAATCCCTGTGCCTGCCCTGGGCAGGGACACCTGGCACTAGAGCAGCTTGCTCCCAGCCCCAGCCAGCCTGGCCTGCAACACTGCCAGGGCTGGGGCTGCCACCACCTCTCTGGCCAACCTGGCACAGTGGCTCAGCACCCTCCTGGGCAACAACTTCTGCCTAACAGCCAACCTAAATCTGCCCTCCTCTAGTTTGGATCCATTCCCCTAGTCCTAGCACTACCTGACAGCCTAAGCCCAGCCCTCTTGTAGCCCCTGCAGACCCTGGAAAGCCACAAGAAGGACTCCTCAGAGCCTTCCCTTCTCCAGACTGAACAACCCTGACTCTCTCAGTGTGTCCTCATAGGAGACTTTTTTTGTTGTCTTTGTTTTCCTGCTTTTTTTTTCTATTTATCTGAAGTAATTCTTCTAAATACCTTGTAGTTCTTGCCTTGTGAACTTTTCATTGGTTCCATCCTCTGCTGAGCTCTGCTGAAAGTCTATTCCAACAAGGCCTTTTCTGGTGCCATTGCTGTTGTGACTGCAGGAGTCATAGAATCATAGAATGTCAGGGGTTGGAAGGGCCCTAGAAAGATCATCTAGTGCAACCCCCCTGCCAGAGCAGGAGCACCTACACCAGCTCACACAGCAATGTGTCCAGGCAGCTCTGCAATGGCTCCAGACAAGGAGACTCCACAGCCTCCTGGGCAGCCTGGGCCAGTGCTCTGGCACCCTTACTATGAAGAAGTTTCTCCTCATGTTANTGATCAGTTCCTAGCCTGTACTGACTCCTGGTGCTTGGAAAGAGCCTGTGCCTGAGCTGCATGGTTGTTGATGATTCCTTAACGATCTTTGTACCTGCTGAGCCCCCTGACTTGCAGCTCATTCACCAGCGCATCAAGGGCAATGTGGAGGTGCTGCAGGACTTTGTGTTGCGGCGGGAGGAGGGGCGCACGCGGCAGGAGTACCTTGCCTTGCTGCGCCGGGACACGGCTGCCTACTACTCCTACAGTGACTTCTTGCTCACAAAGCTCATGGATATCTTCCCACTGCCTGAGGTAGGAGCCTGCCCTGCCTGTGTCTTTGCTGATCTGGCTGCTTCCATGGCTCTTCATTTTTCTCTGTCCCTTCTCTCCTCTAGCTGATAAACTTCCTGGAAGCTAACGAGGTTCCTCGCCCTGTCACCATTCGCACCAACACGCTCAAGACACGGCGACGGGACCTGGCACAGGTCAGCAGGAACCTCTGCTTGTCTCCTCAGCTGCCTGGCACACAGGATGGTGTCTTCAGTCCCATCTCCTTGTCTTGCAGGCTCTGATCAACCGTGGGGTGAATCTTGACCCCTTGGGGAAGTGGTCGAAAACAGGACTTGTTATTTATGACTCCTCTGTTCCCATTGGTGAGATCACCTTCCCTTTCCCAGGGCTGAGTTCTTGGCTCCCTTGGCCTCCCTTTCTTTCACTCATCATCTTCTTTTGTTCTGCTTTCCCTGACCAGGTGCCACCCCTGAGTATCTGGCTGGGCACTACATGCTGCAAGGAGCCTCCAGTCTCCTTCCTGTCATGGCTCTGGCTCCACAGGAGAACGAACGCATCCTGGATATGTGCTGTGCCCCAGGAGGCAAGACCAGCTACATAGGTACCACCCTGGAGCCTTGGGTGGGATGCTTGGAAGGGATCACAGACTGTTATGGGTTGGAAGGGACCTGTGGATCTCATCTAGTGCAACCCCCCTGCCAGAGCAGCATCACTAGAGCAGCTTGCACAGGATGGGCTCCAGCTGGCTTGGGAATCTCTCCAGACATGGAGACTCCAGCACCTCCCTGGGCAGCCTGGGCCACTGCTCCAGCACCCTCCAAGGAAAGAAGTTGCTCCTGCTGTTCAGCTGGAAGTGCCTGGCTGCTAGTTTGTGCCCATTGCCTCTAGTGCTGTCCCTGGGCACCCCAGAACCAAGCCTGGCCCCAGCCTCCTGCCCCCCACCCTGCAAGGCTTGAGAAGCATTGCTCAGCTCTCCCCTCAGGCTGCTCTGCTCCAGCCTAAGCAGCCCCAGCTCTCTCAGCCTCTCCCCAGCACAGAGGTGTTCAAGTCCCCTCAGCATTTCAGTAGCCCTTCTCTGCACCCTCTGCACAAGTTCCCTGTCCTTCTGGAACAGGAGAGCCCAGAACTGGAGCCAGGACTGCAGCTGTGGCCTCCCCAGGGCAGAGTAGAGGGGGAGGAGAACCTCCCTTTCCCTGCTGGCCACACTCTCCTTGCTGCACCCCAGGATGCCATTAGTCTTCTTGGCCCCAAGGGCACATTGCTGGCTCATGGGCATCATGCTGGCCACTAGCACACCCAGGCCTTGTTCCACTGAGCTGTTTTTCAGCAGATCAGTCCCTAACCTGTCCTGGTCCATGAGGTTATTCCTCCCGAGGTGCATCACCCTGCACTTGCCCTTGTTGAATTTCATGAGGTTTTCCTCTGCCCAGGGGTCCTGAGTGAAGGGATGCTGAGTGAAGCGATGTGTTTCCACTGGTGTGTACAGAAAGGGGAAGCAGAGGGGGACTGAACTCAGGGAAAGGGGTCTGGTGGTGGCTGCCAGGAGGTTTTTAGCCCCTTGCTGATGTGTTTTGCCCTCTGGCAGCTCAGCTGATGAAGAACACAGGTATGATCTTGGCCAATGACAGCAACAGCGAGCGGCTGCGCAGCGTGGTAGGCAACCTGCATCGGCTGGGAGTCACCAACACTGTCATCAGTAACTGTGATGGACGCCACTTCCCCAAGGTGTGTGCCTTGTACAGGAGCTGTACAATCCCTTGGCATCTCCTCACCATGCTTACCTAGAGCTGCTCTGCTGTCCATTTGATAAAGCTTAGCTCTCAAAAACCACTTGTCACAAGATGATGAGCAGAGCGGCTGCGGAGCGTGCTTGTTATTTGATCTGGAGGGAGGAAGGTGGGCAGGGAGGAGTGAGGGGCATTTCCTGCCTTCCCAGTCTCCTGGTTCCCCTTTTCATCTTGGTCTTGCTCCAAGTCCCACCTGGAGAGGAATTCCAAATGTGTTTCCTGCCTGTAGGTGCTTGGAGGGTTCGACCGTGTCTTGCTTGATGCTCCCTGTAGTGGAACAGGAATCATTTCCAAGGATCCTTCTGTCAAAACTAACAAGGTGAGTGACCACTGGGGACACCAGAGGGGAACTAAAGTATGAGTGGTGAAAGGAAGGACTTTGGGGCAGCTTTGTTCTGGAGAGATGCCTGCAATAGGGACACTGATTTTTTTTCACAGAATCCCAGCATGTTAGGGGTTGGAAGGGACCTCTGGAGCTCATCTAGTNCTCTTCCTTCTCTCTCCTATTTGCCATGTTGTACAAGAGCTAGGTTTTTTTGTGGTTAGTTCTGCAGAAGACTCCAGAATCTTCTGGGTGATATGTGCTTTGCTCTTCTGTCATGCCTCCATCCACAATAGAGGCCTGGATGGTTCCCTATGCCTCTGGCATCCTAACCTGTCTTTCTCTTTCAGGATGAGAAAGACATCCTACACTGTGCTCACTTGCAGAAGGAGCTGCTCCTTAGTGCTATAGATTCAGTCAATGCTGCCTCAGAGACAGGAGGCTACATTGTCTACTGCACTTGCTCCATCATGGTGAGTCCTTTCTGTGCTCTGCTGTGCTCCTGTGCTGCTCAGGGGGCTGGGCAGCTTTGGGGTGCTGATGCTTGGTGTCTGCAGGTGGAGGAGAACGAGTGGGTTGTGGACTACGCCCTGAAGAAACGCAACGTCCGTCTGGTGCCCACAGGCCTGGACTTTGGCAAGGAAGGCTTCACCAGGTGTGTGTGCCAGCTCCCAAGCTGCACAGGGGACTGTTGCTTGTTGGGCAGCTTTGAAGAGAGGCTCAGCTCTCCCTTCTCCCCCTGCTTTCTGCTGCAGGTTCAAGGAGCGTCGCTTCCACCCCTCCCTCAAGTCCACGCAGCGTGTCTATCCCCACACACACAACATGGATGGCTTCTTCATTGCCAAGTTCAAGAAATTCTCTAATGCCATCCCCCAGGCACAGAAAGGTAACCTAGAGCTGGAGCTCAGCTCAGCTGAGGTGCCTCACAGGCTGCTTCCCCTGCAGGAGCCATGTGGGTTCTTACACCTTTCTCTCCTTTTTTCAGATGAAGAAGCTGCTGTGGAAGCAGCAGTTCCCTCTCCCGTCCTTGCTACTGTCACAGAGCCTCAGCCAAAAAAGAAGAAACTTGAGGGATCAACAGCTGACAAAGAGCAGAAGCAGCCACAGCCTGCTTTGAAGAAGAGACATTCCTTGAAGGCCCAGAGGAGACCCTTGAGGGCTGGCAGGCCTTCCCCCAAAATGATGCGTCCTCAAGCCTCCACCAAGAAGAAGCACAGAGTGAAACAGAAAGGACAGTGAGAGGAACTGCTTTGCCAGGTGTTGCTCCCCTCTTTGAAGAGCAAAGGCCAGGGGCTGATGCAGCTAGGTGTGTCCCACCTATCCTTTCCTTGCTCTGTGCAGGTAACCTCTGCAGCCAGGGACAGCTGTAGCCCCATTTGCTCCTTTCCCTCTGCATCAAGGGCTGATGCACTGACCCATTAAAAGTTTGATACTCTTGCTCAAGTCTTGTGCTGTTC
The DNA here is from genome assembly GCA_013396975.1 of Bucco capensis. Classification (NCBI taxonomy): domain Eukaryota; kingdom Metazoa; phylum Chordata; class Aves; order Piciformes; family Bucconidae; genus Bucco; species Bucco capensis. Next base: position 56,872 of record VWZO01005750.1, on the reverse strand, counting down.
CCTTGAAGACACAATAGAGAATTCTGCAGTGTTCCCTTACCCCTCTGCAACAGCAATCTCTCCCACTCCCACCTGATGCTCTGCCATTTCTGGGGTCCTTGTGCTCTGCAGCATGGCTCTTTGCAGAGACCCAGTGGGAGCTGCAATCCTAGCTGCCTGGATGGAGGTTGTATTGTGTGGTGCTTGTCAGCAGAGTGCTTTAGAGAGTAGGGCTTGGAGCTTCTAGGCCACTGGTCACGTGCTGGTCCCTCATTCCTGATTGTCACTATGTGCTAATCCAGTTCACTGTGGTGATTGTCCCTGTTTCACCCTTGTGCTGGTCTGCAGCAGCCTCCTTGTTCTTGGCCTCTCAGGCTGCAGCAGGGATTGTTGCTGCTCCAGGAGCTGTACAATCAGCTTTTTGTTTGCCTTTTTGTTTACCTAGCTGTGGTTGCTTCTCCTTGAGACAGAACAAGGAAGGGTTTGGGTTGTTTCTCTTTAACTGCCAGCCCAGATTCCCTTGTCCATGTGAGTTGATATTTTCTTTGGTTCTGCTTTCCAGTAAATAAATCCTTTTCTAGAGACAATTCATTCATTCATAAGCTTTTCTACCAAGTGTGTTCTCCACCTTCTGTTCCACCACAGTGTGTGTGGAGTTGGGTTTGTAACAGACCTGAAGCAGAACTCTTCTGTCTGGAACTGTCCTGCTAGCTCAGCTCACCTGAGGCTTTGCCTTGGTTTGTTTTCCTCACCAAGCTATGCGTTCATGGGAGAACTTGTGCTGTTCCAGTGTCTTGTGTTCAGGCCAGCTGAGTGCAGTGGGCTGCAGGAGCTAGGGACTCTTTTCTGTCCTAGTTAGCTATGTGTGAGCCTGCTCTTCCCCATGTTACCAGGCTGGTTAAGCAGGGAGGCCAAGTGACCTCCAGAAACTCCCTCAGACACTCACATACACTGACAAATGCAACCAGACAGGAAAAAAAAAACAAGGATCAAAAACCAAAGGCTTGTGGCAGGTGCTCAGGAAACCACTTGCAAGAAGTGAATGGCAAAAGAGGTATAATCCTGTTCCTACTCCCTGACCAAGCAAACCTGGAGCATGCTAGTGGATTGTGTGCACATGCTTGCACAGCATCACAGCATGTTAGGGGTTGGAAGGGACCTCTGGAGCTCATCTAGTGCAACCCCCCTGCCAGAGCAGCATCACTAGAGCAGCTTGCACAGGATGGGCTCCAGGTGGCTTTGGAATCTCTCCAGAGATGGAGACTCCAGCACCTCCCTGGGCAGCCTGGGCCAAGATGTTACATGGTGAAACTCTTGGGAAGTGCTGGCTGGGGGTCAGCAGTTGGTGGGTGATGGCTTTGCTCAGCACTTGGTTCAGTGCAGTTGGGTTTATATAGTTTGTATACGTATATGTATATATATAACTAGTTTAATTTGTTTAATCCTGTTGTTTCCTTCATTCACTCTATTATTAAAGGTTTCTTTATCTCAGCCCACAGGGTTTTGGCCTTTTTGCTCCTGGTTCTTCCCCTCCCAGCAGCAGAAGGACGGTGGGAGGAAAGTGTGCAAGCAGCTTCTTGGGTTCAGCTGCTGACTGGGTCTTAAACCATCAGAGAAGCCTTATCAGAGAAGCCTTATCAGAGCACAATGAAGATGGGCAGCTGGCAGCTCCTGCCTGCCAGGCTCTGGAGAGCTGCCAGCTCCCAAAGCAGGAGGAAGAGGTAGAGCACTGCACTGCTGCACCCTTGGCATGGTGGAGGAAGGAAAGCAAAGCCTCCTGGGGGATGAGAAGAGGCTCCAGCAGCACTGCAGCTCAGTCACTAGCTCCAGTGATATCATCTGCTGTAATGTCTGTCCCGTGCTGGGCAGGCAGCACAGGCTCACACTGTCCTGGGCCAGGCTGGATGCACAGGAAGGCACTCAAATCCTGCACAGTGGAGGTCCTCAAGCACATGCTCTTTTGGACATAACCCCACGGAGATAACACACACTTTCCTAGGGGCTGAATCNCAGGCCCAGATCCCTCAGTCTTTCCTCCTCAGGCTTATGTTCTAAGCCCTTTAGCAGCTTGGGAGCCTCTGTCCCCTCTCCAGCACCTCCATGTCCCTCTTGGAGTGAGGGGCCCAAAACTGGATGCAGTACTGGAGGTGAGGTTTTGCTCTCCCTCCAAGCTGTCCACCCCTGCTAGGAAGGATGATATGGAGAGCTCCCAAAGAGGATATCTGCAAGTCCTACCTGCCTGATGTAGTCAACAGGGGATTGCTGAGAAGAGTAAGGGTCCTTAGGTCCCTGCTTCTTGCCTGTAGTAGTTACAGTTGGAGAGCAGGGAGGTGGGGTATACACACACTGATGTGCCCTATGCCTGGAAAACAGAGCCTGGAGGAGAGCTCTGGAGCTAATGTGAGTAGGTTTCACCTAGGAAGCACCTTTGGAAGGAGAATGTGCTGGCTACTAAGGGGTTCTGTGATCTGCCAGAGGGGAAGCATCTCAACCTGGCAGTGGATGTTAAAGCTAGGCAAACTCAAAGGAGAGGCAAGGCAAGGCAGAGGATTTTAGTAGGTGGTTAACCACCTAGGAAATCTACCTTGATTTTCCTAGGAAGGGTAATGGTAGAGGCTCAACTTATTTCTACCATGCTGTCAGCAACTAGAGAGCCAGTCCCACACCAGTACCTGATTGGAGCTACAGAGAACTGCACTGTGTGTTTTGCACAGGGGCAGAAAATGTGGGGCTTCTTTCACAGCCTTCAAACCTGTGGGAGCAAGACAAGTATCAGCCTGTTTGTAAGTGTCTAGTTTTACACTGGCTACAGGTAGGGGTCCAGCAATGCCAGGGCAGAGGGGCTGCTGGAGGGCCTGGAGAAATGCCAGAGATTTTGGTGAACCAAGGATGGAAGATGAGGAGAAGGAGGAGCTGTTGTGCTGGGGTGAGCCTGAGGCCCAGTGGAGAAATGCTGCAGTCCTCTGGATAGCAGGATTGGCTCTAGGCTCTGGGCTTCCTCAGGAGTAACTACAACAGGTTGGCCCTTTGCCCCAGCTGTCTTCTGTGTCAGTAGGAATTCTTTATCCCAGCAAGGGAAGTTAGCAAAAAAAGGAGGCTCCACAGTGCCCTGTCCTCTCCAGGTGACAACAGGAGTGTTAGCAGGAAGAGCTGCTGGAGGGCTGTAGCCCAGCCCCCTGCTGTAAGCACGACTGTCCTGGCACTAGGTCCCATCACTGTGGCTTTGTGTAGCTGAGCCCCTGAGAAACCACCAAGGATGGAGATCCCACCACCTGCTCCAGGGCTGTGCTGGCCTCCCAGTGAAAAAGCTTTTCCTGATGGATGACGATGTCTTCCTCCCCTGGCATCTCATGAATCAGCTGTGCTTGCCAGGTTTGCCCAGAAGCAGGCCAAGCTGAGCTCAGGGAAGCGCTGGCTCTGTGGCGTGGCTCTTGCCTGTGCTCCCTGCTGCAGGAGCACTGTCACCCTGCTGCCTGAGCCTGCTCAGCTAGCTGCCACAGGAGGGGAGCACCACAGGCTGGCAGGTACAGGGGTAACATCAGGGCTGGCCAAGGGGGGAGCACAGGTTGCTGTGTGTGCAGGCACGGTCTGCAGCAGCTGAAGGGATATGGCAGCAGGCAGAAGGAAGCCGGCCCTGGTTTCCAGGGCATGTGCTGGGAGGTCTCCAAGCTGGAGCTGCTGTTGCTGCTTCTTGACCAGGAACCCTCTTGTCTGTCTGTCCTTCCCTTTTTCTCCTGGCTGTTTATTTGATGGTGTTGCTGCTGCTGCAGTGTGGGTTTTTCGAAGACAGGGATCTCCTGCACCCACCTGTGAGGAAAGCTTTCCCTACTCCTTAACCTAATCCTGCCATCCTCTTCCTTGACAAAAGGACTGCTTGCCATGGCTCAGCCTCTGTGGTCAGAGGCAGAGGAAGGGAACAGCTGCTTTAGAAGAGGAAAAACATTTCAAAGGTGTCAGAAGGAGAAGGAAAGCTCACTTTATTTCTCTCCCTAAACCCCTATGGTAGGGACTGACTTCCAGTGGCCCTGTGTGTGCCAGGGAGGATGCAGCTGGGTCACTGGTGAGAGAGGAGGTGTTATGAATGCAAACAAAGGCTGCTGTGGGGAGCTAAGAGTTATGGGCAGGGCAGGGGAGACAGGCAGCTCACAGGACAAAACTGATGCTGGACAAAGGAAGACAAGAGAAGGGAACAAATTTGATATGGTCTGCTCCCAGGCAAGGGAGGAAGAAGGCTAATAAAGGGATAGAGAAGCCCTGTAAGCCTGGAGGAGAAGCAGCAGGGAAACTCCCAGTAAAGACTGGCAAAGCTCCACAGTGGAAATCCTAGGGAAAGGGACCACAGGTGTCCACATCCATACCTGTTCATGGGTCCCTAGGCTTGTGCGAGGTCTCCTCCCATGGGGTGGGGAGACCATGCCAGTGCCTTTTGCAACATTGATGTGGAGTTGAGCTGGGGAAAGACTGTAGGAAAATGCCTAAAGAAGGCTGAAGAAATAGGAGGCAGGAACCAAAACTCGAGGCCTCTTTATGACCAGCAAAGGAGAAAGCCAGTAGCAAGCCAAGCAGGATCTCTGAGAGGCTGGCTGCTTCCACACAACCTCCTCTGCCCTCTGGCTCGCCATTGTCTGCCTGGTGGCAGCTCTCCGTGGGCAGGCTGCTGATGGAGCAGGGACAGGACTCCCTTGGGAGAGGGGCTTGGGAGGCTTTGCGGTGGGGGGGAGGAGGGACTAAGGGAGCAAGGGCCTTTTTAAGGAAGGCAGCGCTGGAAAAAAT
>VWZO01005750.1:1452-52104 GCA_013396975.1 Bucco capensis | reverse complement strand
GCCCCTGATTGGCGCCGGTGGCCTCGGCTCCCCCCCGCGCCCCGTCCCGCCGCCATGAACCCCCTCTTCGGCCCCAACCTCTTCCTCTTGCCGCAGGAGCAGCAGGGCCTGCCGGGCCCGGAGCTGCCACCGTCGCCCGCCCCGCGTCCCGCCGAGCCCCTCGGGGGAGGGGAGCTGGCCTCTCCGCCNCTTTTCCTGATGGATGACGATGTCTTCCTCCCCTGGCATCTCATGAATCAGCTGTGCTTGCCAGGTTTGCCCAGAAGCAGGCCAAGCTGAGCTCAGGGAAGCGCTGGCTCTGTGGCGTGGCTCTTGCCTGTGCTCCCTGCTGCAGGAGCACTGTCACCCTGCTGCCTGAGCCTGCTCAGCTAGCTGCCACAGGAGGGGAGCACCACAGGCTGGCAGGTACAGGGGTAACATCAGGGCTGGCCAAGGGGGGAGCATTCTGGCAGAGAGCACAGGTTGCTGTGTGTGCAGGCACGGTCTGCAGCAGCTGAAGGGATATGGCAGCAGGCAGAAGGAAGCTGGCCCTGGTTTCCAGGGCATGTGCTGGGAGGTCTCCAAGCTGGAGCTGCTGTTGCTGCTTCTTGACCAGGAACCCTCTTGTCTGTCTGTCCTTCCCTTTTTCTCCTGGCTGTTTATTTGATGGTGTTGCTGCTGCTGCAGTGTGGGTTTTCGGAAGACAGGGATCTCCTGCACCCACCTGTGAGGAAAGCTTTCCCTACTCCTTAACCTAATCCTGCCATCCTCTTCCTTGACAAAAGGACTGCTTGCCATGGCTCAGCCTCTGTGGTCAGAGGCAGAGGAAGGGAACAGCTGCTTTAGAAGAGGAAAAACATTTCAAAGGTGTCAGAAGGAGAAGGAAAGCTCACTTTATTTCTCTCCCTAAACCCCTATGGTAGGGACTGACTTCCAGTGGCCCTGTGTGTGCCAGGGAGGATGCAGCTGGGTCACTGGTGAGAGAGGAGGTGTTATGAATGCAAACAAAGGCTGCTGTGGGGAGCTAAGAGTTATGGGCAGGGCAGGGGAGACAGGCAGCTCACAGGACAAAACTGATGCTGGACAAAGGAAGACAAGAGAAGGGAACAAATTTGATATGGTCTGCTCCCAGGCAAGGGAGGAAGAAGGCTAATAAAGGGATAGAGAAGCCCTGTAAGCCTGGAGGAGAAGCAGCAGGGAAACTCCCAGTAAAGACTGGCAAAGCTCCACAGTGGAAATCCTAGGGAAAGGGACCACAGGTGTCCACATCCATACCTGTTCATGGGTCCCTAGGCTTGTGCGAGGTCTCCTCCCATGGGGTGGGGAGACCATGCCAGTGCCTTTTGCAACATTGATGTGGAGTTGAGCTGGGGAAAGACTGTAGGAAAATGCCTAAAGAAGGCTGAAGAAATAGGAGGCAGGAACCAAAACTCGAGGCCTCTTTATGACCAGCAAAGGAGAAAGCCAGTAGCAAGCCAAGCAGGATCTCTGAGAGGCTGGCTGCTTCCACACAACCTCCTCTGCCCTCTGGCTCGCCATTGTCTGCCTGGTGGCAGCTCTCCGTGGGCAGGCTGCTGATGGAGCAGGGACAGGACTCCCTTGGGAGAGGGGCTTGGGAGGCTTTGCGGTGGGGGGGAGGAGGGACTAAGGGAGCAAGGGCCTTTTTAAGGAAGGCAGCGCTGGAAAAAATAATAGTCATAAAGAAAGAAATCAATCAAGGAAGCACAGGCACGCTGAGCTGGTGCTGGGTGCGATGACCGGGAAACGGTGTCCGGTGGGACTCGGGACTGCGGTGCTGCAGAGGGTCCCTGCCGGCTGCCAGCGCCGAGGCCGGAGCGTGCCCGCCGGTGGCTGCGGCTGGAGCTGAGTGCCCGTACCCCAACCCTTTGTCCCGGGGAGCCCTGAAAGCAACCGGAACGGAGAACGGGCGAGCCGAACCAATCTCCCCACAACCCCCCTCCCCAGGACGAGGGTCGAGGGGCAGGGGTTGGGCCAAGGAAAGGGAGGTTTCCGCCGTGTGCCCTCCTCTGCTCGCTCCGCCCGGGGCNCCTCGGGGGAGGGGAGCTGGCCTCTCCGCCGCCCGCCGGCCCCTTCCCGCCGCCGCCGCCTGCCGCCATGGCCCTCCGCAACGACCTGGGCTCCAACATCAGCGTCCTGAAGACCCTGAACCTGCGGTTCCGCTGCTTCCTGGCTAAGGTCCACGAGTTAGAGCGGCGCAACCGGCAGCTGGAGAAGCAGCTGCAGCAGGCGCTGGAGGAGGGGAGCCGGAGCCGCGGACCCCCGCGCCGTGACCAGGCGGTGCAGACCGGCTTCGTCGGCCCCATCCGTACCTTAGGGCTGGGGCTGGGGCTAGGGCTGGGGCCGACCCGGGCGCTAGGTTCCCCTGGCTGCCGCCCTGCCGCCCCCACCCAGCCGCTCCCTCCCTTCTCGGCTACTTCCCGCTTCACGCCCGGCACTATCTGGTCCTTCTCGCAAGCCCGACGGCTCGGTCCGGGACCGGAGACTACGCTGGTGCAGGGACCGGGGGTCTCCTGGGTCCACCCGGACGGGGTGGGAGTGCAGATCGACACCATCACCCCGGAGATCCGAGCCCTCTACAACGTGCTGGCCAAGGTGAAGAGGGAACGCGACGAGTACAAGCGCAGGTGAGAAAGGGGCAGCGGGAGCGAGGGGACGGGGACAGCCCACCGACCCCACCAGGCACCACCGCGACCCCCGGGGAGGCTGCGGGGCCCTGCCTGGCGGTGCTGGTGCGGAAGAAGCGGGCAAGGGCAGAGAGGTGGGCCCTGGCCTGGCTTCCTGGGAACGTGGGATGCGGTTGGAAGGGGAAAAAAAAGACATAAAAACATTGTCTGTGCCTGGCTCCCTTCCTGGTGCTTGAGTTCTCCCGTGATGCTGCTCCCTGTGCCTTTTCCCATCTTACCGACCCGGCGCAAGAGGCTAGGAATGCTTTTCCAAGTGGGGAAGAAATAACATGACTCTAGGAGCTGGCGTTTGAAATGGGAGGGGAATCTGGAAAAGCTTGGGAAGGAGGAGCAGCCCGAGTAGGTAAGGAAGGTGAATGTGCAGCAGTGAGCGAGTTTGGGTTGGAAAAGTCTGCTGGAAGGAGGAGAGCACTCTGGATACCAAGGAAGATGCTGAGAAGCAAGCCCCTCGGCAGGGCAGCTGGCTCTCCTGGGCCAGTGCTCTCCCAGCCGGTGCCTCAGCAGCAGCAAGCTGTGTGGGAGCATCCCACTCCTCTGGGGCTTTCCTCCAGACCCAAAATAGCTGCGGCCTGGCCTGTGCCTGGGAGAAGGGTGAAGCAGAATGCAAAGCTGATCTCTTGGCTGGTTCTTCTTCCCAGCGCGGGGCGGCTGCTGCTTTCACATCATGCTGGCAGTGCTTTTGTTTCCAGCCAGTTTCTGAGGCTGCTCCCAAATCCACATGTAGGATGAGGTCAGGCAGCGGGCTGGCCTCACTGGGTCAGGGTAAGACCTTCCCTGGTGACTGACACCACCCCTTCTCATTTTGTTGGGAAGAAAAGTTACTTTATGACGCTTTAGAAGCCGTTGGAAAGTAACTGATAGGTACCCAAAGGAGCAAAAGGGTGTGCTCAGCCCACAGGAGCCATGCTGCTGACCTGTGCTTCACAGCCAGTGACTCTAGAGCCAAGATGAAGGCTGGGGATCTAAGGTGACAGCTTGTGTTTTTGGCTTTATAAGGCTTTGGCTGAGCAGACCTGTCTGTCAGATGCTCTGAAAGCACTGTGCAAGGCACATGGAAAGGAAGAGTTGACATCTCTTCTTTCCCACTCATTGCTGCATGTACCATAGGCCTTTCGTTATTGAGGCAGGAGTCAGGCTCCTTCTCCAGCTCTCCTTGTCTTGTGTTCTCAGAACAGATAGCATAGAGCTGGAGCCACTTTTTGGTTCACAGGGCTTGAGCCTTACCTGCTTAAAGTGAGAGGGGACTAAGCTGGGTTTGTCAGTGCTGCTGAAACTTTGGGGGAATGAGAGCTTTTTGGGGTTGTCCCAGTTGGGCAAGCAGGCCTTGGCTGCAGGGGGGGTGACAGAAGGAGCAGGGGTGCTGGGGACAGGCAGGAGGGCACCGTGAGCTGCTGTGGGCCAATGTTGTTGTTGGGATCTATTTTTGGACTGTGTTACCAGGAGCTGGGGGAAAGCAGACCCCACCCCTAGACCCTTTCCTGTACTGGGAACTCCCAGACAGGGGAATGGGGTAGGAGGATCCCATTTCCACATGCTTCCTCATGCTGAGGGCTGCCACTGACATCCCCCAGGAGCAGAGACCTCCCTGCTGTGATGGATTCTGATGTGCCATGGGGACAGCGTGGTCAGTGTCAGTGCCATGCCTTTGCTACCTACCTAGGAGCAGAGGCAAGAGGCCATATTAACAGAGGACTTACTTCTCTGACCAAACAGCTTGGGTGCTTAAGCCTTTGCTTTCTTCAGGGCAGCGTTGCCACCATGCACTTGGGGCAGTACAGCAGAAGGAGCCTTCCTCTGGATATGCAGGGCCTGAAATTCCAGTCTAGGATCTAGGAGGGATGTGGAGAGCAGTAGAGAGGCTCCTTGGGAGGAGCAGCCTGTGACTAGGTGTCCTGGAGAAGGATAAAGAGTGCCTGCAAGTATCATACAGACCTCCCAGCATTGGTGATCAGAGCCCGATCAGGTTTGTGCTGTCTGCTGCATCTGTATTCCCAAGTGGAATCTTGGAAGCTGCAAGGGCAGGCTGGAGGTGTAGGGTGGGTAGTGTTATGGCACAGCATGTTAGAGTCAGAGAAGGGTTTGGGTTGGAGGGAACCTTTAAGGATCATCTCTCTAGTCCAACCCCCTCTGCCATGGGATTTCACAAGATCACTTTGCTCAAAGCCCTGACTGGGAAGACTTCTAATGATGGAGCATCCACAACTTCTCTAGACAACCTGCTCCAGCAGCTCACCATAAAAAAATTCCTCCATATGTCCTATCTAAATCTCCCCACTTTCAGCTTAAAACTGTTGTCCCTTGTCCCATCACTACAGGAGGGGACAAAAGTCTCTCTCCATCTTTATGTGTCTCCTTCCTCTACTGAAAGGCTGCAAGAAGGTTGTGTTGTTGTCATTGTCCTCCAAGGAAGTCATTCACCATAAAGGTTCAAAATGGCAAGAGAGGGAAATGTGCAGCTTCCAGCCCTGAGCAGCCCAAAGGGTGCCCCACAGCACCAGCATGCCTAAGGTAAGGCACTTCAGTGCCTTCTGTGGGGAACAGGATTGTTAAGGATTTCTTTTGCTAAGTGACCTTCTTGAGGGAACACACCTGAGAGGGGCTGTGGAGGGGAGATGGGGCTGTAGGGACAGTACTGCATCTTTATCACATCCTCAGCTTTGGGAGGACTGGCCTGTAGCCAGCAAGGAGATGGCCAATTCTGTGTGCTGCTGAGACCCTCCTGCCTTCTCCTGTAGTTCAGCCTTTGGGCAGGTTGCTGCCTTGCAACAGAGTGGGAAGGATGTGCTTATCCCAGACTGTTAGGGGCTGAAAGGGACCTCTGGAGCTCATCTAGTGCAACCCCCCTGCCAGAGCAGCATCACTAGAGCAGCTTGCACAGGATGGGCTCCAGCTGGCTTGGGAATCTCTCCAGACATGGAGACTCCAGCACCTCCCTGGGCAGCCTGGGCCACTGCTCCAGCACCCTCCAAGGAAAGAAGTTGCTCCTGCTGTTCAGCTGGAAGTGCCTGGCTGCTAGTTTGTGCCCATTGCCTCTAGTGCTGTCCCTGGGCACCCCAGAACCAAGCCTGGCCCCAGCCTCCTGCCCCCCACCCTGCAAGGCTTGAGAAGCATTGCTCAGCTCTCCCCTCAGGCTGCTCTGCTCCAGCCTAAGCAGCCCCAGCTCTCTCAGCCTCTCCCCAGCACAGAGGTGTTCAAGTCCCCTCAGCATTTCAGTGTCCCTTCTCTGCACCCTCTGCACAAGTTCCCTGTCCTTCTGGAACAGGAGAGACCCAGGACTGCAGCTGTGGCCTCCCCAGGGCAGAGTAGAGGGGGAGGAGAAGCTTCCTTTCCCTGCTGGCCACACTCTTGCTGCACTGGTGGCTGTGGGGCAGCCTTGGGGCAGCCTTGCTTGCAGGCAGCAGGGAGCTGGCACTGGCTGCTGGCCGCGCTGGGCTGCGCCTGCGGTGATGCAGGCAGGTTATTATTAGGAGTGGTGCATTGCAGGAGGCAGCAGGGAAGAAGAAGCCAGGCAGGAGGGGAGCAGGAGAGAGGTTCCTAACGGCTGGGTGTGTGGCTCCATGGATGGTAGGGCGAGTCACTGTCACCTCCTGCCTTGAAATCAGTGGTTGTCTGATCTGCACTCCTCTGCCACAGCTTTGGCATGAAATGAATCCTTCCAAGGGTTTGCAGCTATGCTTTGCTCCCTTACTAAGTCCGGGTTTGTAGAATCACAGAACTGTCAGGGTTGGAAGGGACCTTAAATCTCCTCTAGGTCCAACCCCTGTGCCTGCCATGGGCAGGGACACCTGGCACTAGAGCAGCTTGCTCCCAGCCCCAGCCAGCCTGGCCTGCAACACTGCCAGGGCTGGGGCTGCCACCACCTCTCTGGGCAACCTGGCACAGTGGCTCAGCACCCTCCTGGGCAACAACTTCTGCCTAATGTCTATAGAATCATAGAATCATCAGGGTTGGAAGGGACCAACAGACACCAAGAGGGAAGTGGTGGACCAAAAAACAAAAGAGAGGAAGTGTTATGCTGAGAAAGATGCTGAAAACTTTTCCTTATGGTGGAAGGAGTTTTTCTCCCCAGGGAGGGAGGCCTTGGTTGAACAGTTCCTATATAAGGGCAATTCTACCCTTTAACTTTCTCCTTGCCTCTTTCTTTGTCTCCCTTTTCCCGCAAAGGGATGGGAACACCCTTTGACACCCCTTCTGTAGCTGTGCTACGGAGCCAACACCAGCACAAGGACCCCACTCTTTGCCCTTGTTTGAGTGAGGAGCAGCATTGCCAGCCCTAGAGCTCAGAAATTCCTAAGCCAGGACTCTGCCACATTGTCAGCTTGTCCTGATATCCTGAGGTTGTGAGTGTGAGGGCTCTCCACATGCTTTCTAGTCTCCTAGACCTTAGGATTTCTTTTTCAAGCTTGTTTTGAGTAAGCAAGATGAGAGATTTTTCACCTCCTGGTGCCTTACATGGAAACTGAAGATCACAGCACCAGGCAGGACCCACCAGCTCAGGTTGCTTTGCCAGGGAAATCTGGCTCTCCCAGAAGAGCCAGGAGGTGGGTAAGAATGCAGCAACCCTGCCCTGTGCTGCACCACAGCAGCACATGCCAATTTGTCTGCTCTAGGGGCTAGTCATTTAGCAAAGAGCAGTAGAGCCTGAGGGCCTCCCAGCAGACCATGGACTGGGCCAACACTGCAGCATGGCCCAAGGTGATGATCTCATGTAGTGCAATATAGCAATTGCTAGTCTGTGTGTCTGTGTGGAGCAAGGCTTAGCCTTTGGCAAAGCTGCAGAGCCCAGTACAGTACCCACCAGCCAACCTGGCATCCGTCTGGGCAATCCATCCTGCTTCCCTGTAGGATGAAACAACCTTCTTTGACCCAACCTGTTATGCAGCAGTACAGCCAAGGAGACTTGTGCCCCTGCCTGGGTAGCATAGCCCAGCTCAGGGCAGCCCTTTGCATTGGTGCAGGCAGGAGAGCAGCCCTTCATCTTGGTGCACATACCGTGTTCAGTTTTGGGCCCCTCAGCACAAGAAGGAGCCAGAGGCACTGGAGTGTGTCCAGAGAAGGGCAAGGAGGCTAGGGAGGGCTCTGGAGCACAAGTGTGCTGAGGAGCAGCTGAGGGCACTGGGCTTGGTTAGTGTGGAGAAGAGGAGGCTCAGGGCAGACCTTAGCTCTCTCTGCAACTCCCTGCAAGGAGGTTGCAGTGAGCTGGGGGTAGGTCTCTTCTGCAGGGTTACCAGGGAAAGGACAAGAGGAAATGGCTTCAAGTTGCAGCAGGGGAGGTTTAGCTTAGATATCAGGAGGAATTTCTTCCCTGCAAGGGTTGTTAAGTGTTGTCCCAGGCTGCCCAGGGAGGTGCTGGAGTCACTGGAGGGCTTGAAGAAACCTATAGATGCTCTACTTAGGGACGTGGTTTAGTGGTATGGGAGTGATAAGTATGGTTGGACTTAATGATCTTAGAGGTCTCTTGCAACCTTAATGATTCTGTGATTCTGAGGTTGGGTTTTGTGCTTCTGGGTGGCCTGAGCTGCAGAACTGCAGGCACACAAATGCAGTTAGAAATAGGGAGAGGGGGGCAACTCTGCCTTATCTGCAAGCCCCTAACTGAGTGATGAAGCTGAACCTGATATGGCCCATGGTGGAAGTGCTCAGGGGTGGATGGGGAGGCTGGTGGGCTGCTCTGGGCTGTAGGACAGCCCCAGCATGGCAGCTGCCACATGGAGCCTGCGGTTGGTGTCCCCAGCTCCCCTGTGCTGCAGGGCAGGCAGCCCTTGGCCAGCCCATGGCAGGGACAGCAGAGAATGTGGTGGGGCAGGGTTTGTGGCCGGGTGGCTGATGAGTGTTTGGCAGCTGCCATTGTCAGGAAAGAAGCAGAGATGCATTCCTGGGCATGTTCTCCTTCCCACCCTAGTGCTGTCATCACCCCCTCTCGGGTAGCTTTGGGGTGAGCAGCTGCTGCTCTCTCCTCTCTCACTGGCAGCCGGCGAGGCGAGGCTGCTGGGATCTGACCTGCTCGTTTGTCTCCCTAGATGGGAAGAGGAGTACACGGTACGTGTCCAGCTTCAGGACAGGGTGACTGAGCTGCAGGAGGTGAGCACTGTTGTCCATCCTTTCCCCTGTCCCCCAGCTGCTGCTTGCTGATGCTGAATGCACATCTCCCTCTGCCCCGGCCAGGAAGCCCAGGAGGCTGAAGCCTGCCAGGAGGAGCTGGCCATGAAGGTGGAGCAGCTCAAGGCAGAGCTTGTTGTCTTCAAGGGACTGATGAGCAATGTAAGTCCCTAACCCCTCTCCCACCCAGCAGTGGTGGGGCTGCATGGGAAAGCAGTTCCTTGCTGGGACATGTCCAGCACAGAGGTGCTCTGGCGGGGTTGGTCGGGGGTGCAGTGAGCAGAGGGGATGCAGATGCAGTCTGAGGGCTCTGATTGCCATCTGCTTTGCCTAATCTTCCTCCTTTGTCCCCCTTCTGTGGTGCCGTGGGTTCAGAACATCACAGAGCTGGACAGCAAGATCCAGGAGAAGGCCATGAAGGTGGACATGGACATCTGTCGGCGCATTGACATCACTGCCAAGCTGTGTGACGTGGCGCAGCAGCGGAACTGTGAGGACATGATCAAGATGTTTCAGGTGAGAAGCACCTGCTGCTGCTCCAGACTGAGCCACTGGCTCTGGGGAGGAGAGTTCCTGAAGGAGGTAGAAGAGACAACACTGGCCCCCTGCTAGGGAAGAGGCTTGGTTACCCTTTCCCTCACTCCTTGTGGTCCCTTGCTCTCTGTTTCTCTTGGGAGGACCAGGCGAAAGGGCACAGAGAGGAGGTAGAAAGCTCCAGATGTTGCTTTGGACATTGAGAGTCCCCTCAACCTCTTGCTGACCTGTTGTGTTGGGCCTGGGGACCCCAGAGTGGTAGGGAAGCAGCTGCAGGAGGGAGAGGAGTTGCTTGAGTGTCTGTCTCTAACTCCATCTCTCTCCTTCCCTTTCCCCTCTCCGTCATCTTCTCTCTGTCTCTTCTCTGTCTCTTTTTCTCTTTCTGGATGTCACTGCTTTTTTTGTCTCGCTCTCTTTGTCCCTACAGAAGCAACTGGTTAGTTCCATTCAGTTGGGAAAGTGTACCAGTTTTCAGTTATCTGTAAATGAGGTTGGACTGTTAAATATTGACATGTTTCACCTTTGCCAGACTCTTGTCTCTTGTTCTCCTGTTTCTGTCGCTGTGTTTCCTTGTGTCTGGACTGGGGCGGTGGGCATTTTGAGTTCCTCTGCAGTAAAACCACATTGTTTTTTTTCCTCATCAGATTCCATCTTGAGTTGCTTAGTTTTTATTTTAGAAAATGCTAAAACCATGTTTGATCCATTGCGCCATCTTTAACCTGATCATAACGAACCTACCTCTCTCTTTCTCTTGCTTTTCTTCCTTCCTTCTTTTCTCTTCTTCTTTCTCTCTCTTTCCCTGCCTTTTCTGTCCCTCCACCATCCCTTTCCCCTCCATCTCCTCCCAACTACCTCCTCCCAACCTCGGACCCGGCCTCGTTTCTCTAGTCTCTGCACTTGTCTCCCGTTAAGGTCCCAGCCTCGGTGGGGCGGAAGCGGGAGCGCAAGCAGGTCAGCGATGAGGACACCTCGCTGTCGGAGAGCGATGCCTCCCGAAAACCTGACGAGGATGAGGAGGACGAGAGCACGGCCATGAGTATCAATGAGGAGATGCAGAGGATGCTGAACCAGCTGTGAGTGCGGCTGCTCCGCACTGCCGCTGCCAGCGTCCAGCCAGGCTCCTGCACCAGGCTGCCCACCAGCTCCCGGGCTGGGGAGGGCAGGGGGTGGGCTGCAGCTCCCCTTTCCTGGGGAGGGTGAGATGGAAGGTGCTGCGCAGGGGAGGTACAAGCCTGCCCTCTGCTGCTGTGCTGGGATTGACCCCTTGGGAGACCTGAGCCCACCTGTGCTGTGGGTGGGAGCTGATCCCGGCTCCCTTCCTCTTGCACCCCTTCCTGCCTTTAGGGAGTCCCTGCCTGAATTTTCCAGGGCTCCTGACCGTAAAGCCAGCCCCTTCCCCATCAACTGTTGCGTTTGGGCATGCTTGAGCTCACCCTGGACAAACTGCAAGCATTGCAGCCCTGCCTGTGAGCTGGGGCAAGTCTCTTGGCACCAATGTAGCCCCCTGCCTGGCCCTGCCCTGCCCTGCCCTGCCTGCTGGGGCTTTTCTGCTGATTGCTGATGTCCTGTTCCCTTGCCTCCAGGAGGGAATATGACTTTGAGGATGACTGTGACAGCCTCACGTGGGAGGAGACGGAAGAAACACTGCTCCTCTGGGAGGACTTCTCTGGATATGCCATTGCAGCCGCAGAGGCACAGGGGGAGGTAACAGTGGTGTCAGCTCCCCTTGGGGATACAGCCCTGGGTTGGAATGGTCAGCCCTGCCTGAGCCTGGGAAGATGCTCTCTCAGAGACTAGGCTTTAGCCTCTCCATCCCTTCTAGGCCTGCATGTATGCTCTCCCTCTATATCCCATCTTCTCTACATGGATACATTGCTACCTCCTTGTTGGAGAGATTGGGGACCTGTAGCCTGAAAGATGTGCTGAGGGCATGGCCCACACAGGTGGGGAGAGCCACAGCCCTCCCAGAAGAGGAGACATCCTCTCTTCAGGCTAGTCTCTGGTGGTCCCTTGCTTAGGGTCTCCAGCACACCTGCCCACTATGCAGCAATGCTGCCCAAACAGAGGCCTCAGTGTCTGGCCAAAGCCCTCCCCATCCTGCATCTGCAGCCCTTGACAGTGCCCTGGACATGTGTCATGCCTAGGACAATCTGTGCTCTCCAGAGTTTCTGTGCATTGCTGGACTTGTTCTAGGTTGACATGCTCACTGCCCAGTATGGTGAGTCCTCGGTCTGTCTACCCCATGTTGGCAGGACTGACTCATGCCTTATTTATACTACACTGCTGATGTTTCTTCCTCTTTTCCCAGTGCTGCCAGTTCTCTCGCTGATTTCTCTCTCTCTCTTGCCTTTGCTTCCTCCTGTGGGATGCCTCTCTGCCTCTAAATGTGCCATCTGCTCTCCCCAACAGCAGGATGATAGCCTGGAGAAGGTCATCAAGGACACAGAATCCCTTTTCAAGAGCCGTGAGAAGGAGTACCAGGAAACCATCTGCCAAATAGAGGTGGGAGGAGGAGGAGGAGGAGAAGTGGCACAAAAGGGGGTAAAATTGGGGAGTGGGTCCCTGGGGAAGGGAGACACCATGCTTAAGCAAGTAGTTGGTAATCATAGAATCTTAGAATGACCCAGCTTGGAAGGGACCCTAGAGATCATCTAGTTCCAACCCACCTGCCTTGTAATGGGGGGTGGCAGCCTCAAGCCTGGCCATACCTCTGCCCTGCCCCACACCATGACCCAAGCTCATCTCTACCATTTCCCTGGAGCAGCTGGAGCTGGCCACAGCCAAGAATGACATGAACAGGCACCTGCATGAGTACATGGAGATGTGCAGCATGAAGCGAGGCTTGGATGTTCAGATGGAGACTTGCCGGCGGCTCATCACCCAGTCTGGGGACAGGTGAGCTTCAGCAGGGGGGCTCTGGGCAAGGACTGGAGCCAGGCTGGTGATGGGTGGGTGTCCTGGTGTGCCATGGAGAGAAGGCAGTTCCCTGAGGCTGCTGGACACCTGATTTCCAGCCTCCGCACTATGGATTTTTTTAGGTGAGANTGGGCAGGTGTTGTGACCAGTGCCCTTTCCTCCTCTCCACAGAAAGTCTCCTGCCTTCACTCAAGCCTCCAACAGTGAGTCAGCCCCAAATGAGGAGAGCGAGGAGTCTGACCGCGACCCTCCCAGCGATGCTTCCATCAGATAATGAGGGGAGGTGACACTCAGACCCTTTTCCTGGCACGGGGGTGCCTGAGCCACATCTGGGAGAGACTGTCAGGGACATCTGTTGCCCAGGCTCACTCCCCTTTTGGGGTACTCGGCAGATGCTGCCCCCTCCTGCCACCGGATGTCTTGCAAATGGGAATAGCTAGATAGACCTGAGTGCCCTCACCTGGGCCACTCAACATCCAGCCCCTTCTCTATTCCCTTCCCCTGCTTTGGTTAAACTGTGGTTCAGGCAGGGAGGCTCCAGACCTGCCACAGCAGCGTTCTCCAGGGCCTGGCCCTCACCCCAAGCCCCCAGACCCACCTCCTCTGGCTCTGTCCTGGTACACTTGGCCTGGCCCCTGCCCTCCCTGCACCACACGGAGCCCTGCAAACTGGACCTGACACTGGTGCCAACTGGACTGAGCCTGGGGCTCTCTTTGTCCTTGCAAGCTGTCTGGGCACCCAGCTGGTTCCTCGTGCTGGGCTGGGCACCCCAGGGCCTTGCCCCCCCCCTCCTGTGGGGTGGAAGCTGAGTCCCACTCCCCATGCACTTTGCTTTGCCGCGTGGCAGTGGCACGCTTGCGTCTGTGTTACGGGGTCAGGGCTCATTAAATGGGACACTTCCTTTTCTACAGCTTTGCTGCCTCTGGGCTCTCCCTGTGCTGCTCTGGCCCTCCCGTGGCTTGAAGTGAGGGGGTATGCTTCAATGGATCCCCCCCCAAGCCCACATCAATGGGGGTCTCCATGTGGGACAGTGGTGAGATCCCTGTTGTGGGAGCCACTGGCCCTGGGTGTGGCATTGGCACTGTGTGGGCTGCCTTGTTCTTGATGTGGAGCATCACTGAGGCAGAGGGACTGGAAACAAAGCCAAAGGTGGCTTGTGACTTGTGGACCTTCCTCTGCCACACCAGGGCATCTCAAAGCATCTTCTTGGCTGTCTCTCAGTCCCACATCCAGCCTCTGCCTAACTGCATCCCCACTTCCAGCATCTCTTGGAGCATTTGCTCAGCTGCCCCTTGCATGTGCTGCTCCAGTGATGGGAGGCTGAGGTCCATCAGAGTGTCAGGGTGGGTGTCCAGCCTGCTGAGAGGCAGTGTTGTCCATGAAGCAGTGTACCTAGATTGCACAGCCAAGGCAGGTGAGATTCCAGAGGAAAAATGCTTCTCACAAAGAGTTCTGAAGGAAAGAGAAAGTAGATGGCAGTAGAGTGTTTGGATCATCTCCAAGATTAGGTAAAATGGATAAAATCAGGCTTGAGGGATGCAGCAGTTCTGTGTCTGTAGGTTTGGCTTGGGTAGCTAATGCTGCTGTACACTTGAGCATCAGTGCAGCTGCTTGGTGTTGGGCATGGTGAGCTCCTGTGCCTGCAAGACTTGTTGAGGCATGTGTTGGCATTTCAGCATTGGCTAAGCTGGCTGGTTAGAGCCAGCAGGGAGCTGAGGCCCTGCCAATGGCAGGAGAAGGGAGCAGCCCAGGAATCCTCCAGGCCAGGGTGTAGCTGGGACACTGTTGCTGGTACTGGGGAACAACAGTTCCTCAGCTGCTGGGCTCTGACTCTTTGAGTGCCATCTTCACCTCTCCTGGGAGGGTTTCCTGGGAGCAGCAGGGTGCTGGCTAGCTCAGGTGTGCTTCCCCAGCCCTGGCTGCCTGTGGCTGTGTGGGCAGAGGGCAAGTGTGTGTTCCCCCAGCCAGGGCATTTCACCTCCACTCTGCCTCAGCTGGTTCTTGCCATTTCCCTCTTCCCATCCTAGTTTTCTTCCTATAAAGACCTAAACAGAGGAAATACTTGAATCTAGGCTTTTTTTCTTTCAAGTGATGATGCCTCACACACCACAGAGGAGGGATCACTTTCTGTCCTTCCTGGAGGCTCTTCTGGTCCATGCAAATCCCTTTTTCCATGTGTGTCTGAGTGGCTGGCTAACCAAGGCTGCCTCCACAGACTCACAGCTTGGAAAGGACCTCTGGAGATCTAGTCCAACCCTCCCCCTGCCAGAGCAGAATCACTAGAGCAGCTTGCATAAAGCCTGACCTTCATTAATAAAAATAAACCATGTAACTACTGCAGCAACTAGAGGGGAGGGAAGAGAATGAGGGAATCATAATGGTTGGAAAAGACCTCTGAGATCGAGTCCAACCATCCAACACAACCATGCTCACCTAGCATGCTAGGTGCAGGGTTTTTCAACTCTTCAGGAGTAGAGGGACAACAAAATAATTCAGCTACTCTCTACAACTCTCTAAAACTCCCTGCAAGGAGGTTGCAGTGAGCTGGGGGTAGGTCTCTTCTCCTGGGTTAACAGGGAGAGGACAAGAGGAAATGGCTTCAAGTTGCAGCAGGGGAGGTTTAGATTAGATCTAAGGAGAAATTTCTTGATTGAAAGGGTTGTTAAGTGTTGTCCCAGGCTGCCCAGGGAGGTGCTGGAGTCACCATCCCTGCAGGGGTTGAAGAAACATTTAGCTGTGGTACTCAGGGCCATGGTTTAGTGGCATGGGAGTGCTAGGTATGGTTGGACTTGATGAGCTTAGAGGTCTCTTCTAACCTTAATGAGTCTGTGATTCATATCACTTCAAGACAAAAATAACAGTAGTGGATGGCTAAAGACACTAACAAGATGTTCTAGGTATATTTAAAGAAAAAAAAAATCAATCTTAGCAGTAACAGAAACCTCCTTTCTTGGCTGAGCCTTGGAAAAAAAAATCATACTAACATGAGACAAAAAGAAGTACTCACCAGCTCTGTCTGTTGTGTATGTGGAAAGAGCAGAATGTGGTCAGAGGGGAATGATGAAGCACTTTCCAGGCCATGAGCAATTAAAGAGGAGCCTTAAGAGGATCTTCTCAGCATAAGCACATGTGCATTTCCAGGCCCAGATGACCTAGAGCAGGGTGATGCAGAGAGATCACTGCTGGAGCAGTGAAGGAAACACTGCACAAAGCCTGAGGCTGCTGGGGCACATAGAGGAAGGGATGCTGGAAGGAGACAGAAAACAAAAGAGCACAGTTGCAAAGCTCAGGGGTGAGGAACAGGCAGTGGCTGCTGACATGCAGGCCTTGCTGAGGTCTATTGCTAAATGCATGGAGGAAGGCTGGAGAAAAGACCTGAGGGCTTAGTCTGCCAGGCCATGTAGGAAACCCAGGGACAAGCAAGTGGAGAGGGGAGGAGGGTGGAAATCAGGAAGGAGAGGAAAAAACCTCTGCACACATTTAAGGGAGGACAAGAAATTGCTAGGCAAAACTGATCCTATTTTTTTTTATATACATAGAAATGATCTAGACTCTCAAAAAGAGTAAGTATTTCAGGAGTAAAAGTGCCAAGCAAGAAAGGATTTTTAAACAGAGCCCAAACAGTTCCATAGCCAATATCACAGTATCCCAGTATGTCAGGGGTTGGAAGGGCCCTAGAAAGATCATCTAGTGCAACCCCCCTGCCAGAGCAGGATCACCTAGACCAGCTCACACAGCAATGTGTCCAGGCAGCTCTGCAATGGCTCCAGACAAGGAGACTCCACAGCCTCCTGGGCAGCCTGGGCCAGTGCTCTGGCACCTGAACTGCAAACAAGTTCCTCCTCAGCTTAATACTAAACCTCCTGTGGTCCAACTTGCTCCCATTTCCTCTTGTCCTACCATTGGATGCCATTGAGCAGAGCCTGGCTCTCTCCTCCTCACACTCACCCTTCACATATTTCTAAGCATTGCTGAGGTCTCCTCTCAGTCTCCTCTTGTCCAGGCTGAAGAGACCCAGCTCTCTCAGCCTGTCCTCCTAGGGCACATGCTCCACTCCTTTCAGGATCTTGCTGGCCCTGTGCTGGACTCTCTCCAGCAGCTCCCTATCCTTCTGGAGCTGAGGGGCCCACAACTGGACACAGCATTCCAGGGGAGGCCTCCCCAGGGCACAGGAGAGGGGAGAAGAACCTCTCTGGCTCTGCTGGCCACGCTCCTCTTAATGCATCCTAGGATGCCATTGGCCTCTTGGCCACAAGGGCACATTGCTGCCTCATGGGCATCCTCCTAGCCACCAGCACTCCTAGAGCTTTTTCCCCAATATTGAAGTTAATGCATAGATCCAGCTTTTAGCAAGCAATCCTAGTGACTTAGCCCTCCCAGGGACAGCAGGAGGCCTGGAAAGCCTTAGGCAGCAGGGCTCACAAGCAATCTCCTGTGAGGTCTTAGCCAGCTGCTGCAGTGAATGGGCATCTTGAAACCTCTACCTAGCTTCCCTGAGCATTCCCACACCATCTCACAGCTTTTTGGTGTTTATCTTGAAGATACATTTGCCAAAGGTTTCCTTACTACCTCTGCTGTAGTTTCCTGAGACTCTGCCTCTTTCCAGCCTCTTCATTTGGTAGCATTGATGAGCTTTTTTCTTCCAGCTTCAGCTTTTTGATGGCTGCCTCCTCAAATCTTGTGCAGTAAAGTCTAGCACAAGACCTCCTGGTTCTTCTAGGAATGTTTCATTGAGAATAACTCCCTGGAGAAGATGGCACTCCTATAGTCAGATAATATATGGAGGTAAGTAAGTTGTCCTGTGGTAAGAAATTACCTTCAGCACAGAGAAGTAACATAAACTACTTGTTTTTGCAGTCAGTGTACAATGCAAATGCCCAAAGGCAGGCAGCTTGTTTGGGGTTAAAATGGGTGTTTGCATATCCTGAGTTTAAGCCATGAACCTGTGCTTTGGGAACAGCATCCATGGAGTTTGGAATGTTGTTTGCCTTCTACAACTGTCCAACACCTGCCTTGGGTCCTAGTCTTTCCTATCAGACACCTCTGCCAGGCACAGATCTTGTTAATTGCTTTGCTCAAAGACTCATTTGCTCCAGAAGTGGACAGAGAATGTTTTAAATGTCCAAGACTTCTTTTACTATGCATATGCACTCACCCTTTTGTTACATTTTGGAAAGCTTGATTAGTTTCCACATTGCTCCACACAATTTTTACTACATGGCATCCTCCTTACTACTGAAGTTTCATGCTCACCTGTGGAGCAGAAGTTGTCTGAGGACAAGTAGGCATTTCTTTGGGCAGTAATGCATGCATTACTGTGTGCAAATGCCAGTGAAGTAGAAAATAAGCCCTCTACACAGTCATTGTTGCCATAAAAGGGAGTTTTCCTGTAACATCACTGCATGTTAGCAGGCAAAACCTTAACCCAGCACTCTGCCTGCCCCTAGTGTTCAGGACTTCACTGAAATTCATCAGACAAAATTGCCTAATGGTGCCTGATCTGGACTTTCTCTCTGACACAGTCTGGACAAGTTAAATTAATGGTCAGTTTCATATATTGAAGTGACAGCTAACAGGTTCAGGATTGCCAGCCATGAGTTGAGTAACTGCAAGGAAGTTGAGCTCAAGCTACTAATTATTCTCCTGGGGAAGTGTCTGGCAAAGTTGGGAAAGAAGTCATAAAATAGAGAGCAATGCCAGCAAAGCTGCCAGGCTGTGTATTGAATGCACAATTCTGAGCAAGAAAGCTTCCCTTGCTGGGCTCAGAGGAGAAGGAGCAGCCCCTCAGGCATCCTCTGTGACACCTAAATCCTAAGATCTTCAGTCTGTTCCCCCCCAACAGGGACATGTTCCTCCCATGGGTTTTTATATCCTAACTCTAACTGTCCCTGCCTTCTAGGAGACATTTAGCATGATTTGGGTGGAGAGTTGAGTGCCAGAGTCATGTATGTCTAGCTTGTGCTCAGTTTGACTCATTAGCATACTGAGGGATGTCAACTTGAATAGTAAAATCACAGTTAATGAGGCAAATATCTGCTTTGGGTCACTGGAGCCTTTGGGATCTGTTTGGAAGCTGTGTCTTTTGTTATTTTGGCCTTGCCTCAATAGTTTTAGCTGATACAGAACCATCTTATCTTCCCAAGCCTCCCTCCCTCAGCCACCTGCTAGCCCCAGCTTTGCAGATCTCACTGGCAGAGAGAACACAAACATCTCTTGGTGGCAAACAGCTCAACCTTTCTCCTGAAGCACACAAAATCAACCTGCATTGCTTTCCCACAGAAAGCCAGGCCTTAGTGCCACATGCAGCATCACTTGGGCTTTCCTTTGCCTTACAAAAGAAAGAGGTGCAGCTTAGCACCCTCAGAGCAGCTGTCCCTTGGCTTGGCCACAGGAGAGCTTAGTTCAGCACAGCCCTGCGAAGGAGTGAACTCCTGCCCCAGGTGCATCCCTTCCACAGTGGCCAACACAGCAAGCCCTGGGGCCTGGCCAGTTGAAGACCACAGAGTCAAGCCTTTGGCCAGGAGCATTGTCTTTCTGTACCTTTGCCTTGCAAGTTGTTCATAAACCAGGATGGATTCTGGCTTATCACAGCTCCTCTTAGAGCAGTGGCAGGATCACTTGTAGCTCCTTTGCTGAAGAAGAGACTCTTGTGTCTGTCTGGGCACCTGCCTTCCCTCACCAAGCATTAAAGAGCAAACCTAGAGCTCCCCTACTTAGGGGATAACTTCTGCAGAGAGAGAAGAAGCTGCCCCAGCAGGTCTCCTACCTTTAGCCCACTGCCATCTGCAGTCAGAGATGTAAATATTTTCAACTTGACCAAAAAAACCCACAAGAAAAAAACCAACCACATCTATTTTTAGGGCAAAGCTGCAGTTCTTGGCCAGACTTGGTCACTCAGCTAGCTTTCCTGTCTGTCTGGAGGGGCCTTGCTGTGGTGCCATCTGCAGGCACAGTGTCTGGATGCAAAATGAAGGTTTAGGAGAAGAGCTTTGCTGTGTCAGGAGCTTCTATGAGAGAGAGGAAACCAAGCCCCCCCCAGGTGATCCAAAGGCTGCACAACTTGTTTGCCACACTCACTCACCAGGATTTAAACTGTGATTCTTGCCTTGCATCATCACCTAGACACTAGAGCAGTCCTTCCAAGAAATTCAAGCAAGATAGCAAACCAGTCAAAAGAGCATTTTAAAACACAGCAAATCTGAGACTGTCCCAGAAACTGTTGATCTGAGAGCACATGCTCTTCCTCCATCCCTTCCACCCCCAGCTTGGTATGAATTTGCTCATTCCCACAGCAACACAATCTCAGCTTGGATAGGGCTTGCTCTTCTTAAACAAGAGTCCTTCGCTAGGTGAGTTTGCAGGCAGCCTTTTCTTGCTCAGAAAAATCGGGCAGCTCCCCTTTAACTCCAGTTACCTAAAGCTTCCCCAGGGAGCTTCTGGACAGTTTGTGGGGTAAGTCAGGTATTGCTGCTTTTCCAGGGCTAATAAGCTGCTCAGAATCCCAGCTCCTCTCCAGAGACAGGTTATTCAACCTTCTCTTTGCAAAGCAAATTTG
Organism: Bucco capensis; assembly: GCA_013396975.1. Lineage (NCBI taxonomy): Eukaryota > Metazoa > Chordata > Aves > Piciformes > Bucconidae > Bucco > Bucco capensis. The sequence goes on along the minus strand of VWZO01005750.1, from coordinate 32,316 downwards.
AGTTGTTGCCCTCTAGTCCAGCAAACATTTGATTTTTGTGCAGCCCAAGCCCTGGAGATAAGCAGCTCCAGGAAATTTATGCCAAACATACCTTGATCCTGGGAGCTTAAATCCATGCTTCAGATCAAGGTTTAAAGCAGCTAGGGCCCAGACAACAGCTCCAACACTGCCTGCCAGGGAGAGACAGACACATCACCAACTGAGCTGCTCAAAGGGGAGAAGTCACACGATTTTGAGCTACCCCTAGTGCTTGCAGGTCACAGAAGGCTCCAGCCACTGCCCCAGCCCAGCAGTGAGCTGGAAGTAATGCAGTCCCTGGCAGAGGAGTGACACTCACCTTGCAGAGATTTGCTGCTCAGGAGCTTAACTGCAACTGCCCCTCCTTCTGTCTAGAATTAAGCCAGAATTAAGACTAGCTACCACCATAGTAACACTGGCCTCCAACACGTCCCTAGGCAGCCATTTCCTCTGAGGCAAGCCAAGTTGATTCCATTTAAGAGCTACAAGCAGTTGAAAAATTCTCCGTGTAACATTTTCTAAGGCAGAGGAGAGGAGAAGAGTTCCCATTTCTTGTGTCCTTCTGCCAAACCAAAGGCAATAAAAAAAGTCATCTGCTCAGCCTTTTATTCTGCATCCACCCCCCAGACAAGCAAATCCAGAGCTAGAAGGTGGCTGGAATAGCAAGAGCTGCCTTCTATTCTGCAGCCCTGCACCACACCTCATTGTAGCTCACAGGCAAGAGCTCTGCCTCTCCCATTCCCCACAGGGTAGCTGCTCACCAGCTCTGCTCACTGCAGCCTGGCATTCAGCACAGGGGGTCACTTGCTGTTCTTTGCAAGTCAGGTATCCCAGGACTATGCCATGCTTATTCATCAGCCAAGCTGTCCAAACAACTCTGGCATTTCCCCTGTCTCTGCCATCTGGATTCAATAGCCTCAACACATGGTGTTTCTGTAGCACTGCTTAGGACAGCTGGTCCAGCAGTTGCAGCCAGGCTGGCAGGGCCCATCTTAAAAACAGACACCTCTTTATGTCTACTCCCCAACTTTCTCCCCTTTCCCACGGACAGACAGAGAGAGAGAGAAGGGCACTTCAGATGGTGATCACTTTTATTGATGTAAGGTGGTACACAACAGATCAGTTTCTATCAGCCTCTCCACCTCCCCCAGGCTCGGGGAGAAGTTGGAGGAGTGGGGGAGACAAGGGAACAGAACTGGCCTCTCACTGCAGGATGCAGAGCTAAGCGGTGATGAAGGGCAGGGGCGCCAACGAAGGAGAGTCCTGCTTCCCTAGGCAGCAGCAGGGGGGCTGTGGGCTAGCTTACTCCTTGGATGCCATGTGCACCATCAAATCCACCACACGGTTGCTGTAGCCATACTCATTGTCATACCTAGGGACAGAAACAAGTGCTGTCAGGACTGACCCACTTCATTGCTCCTGCTCCCCCCTCTGCCATCCCACACAACTGAAGCGGGCAACTTCCCATCCACTTCCAGTGAAGGAAGTAAGCAGGATTCCATCCACCCTCCAAGAAGGGAAGGAGAATGCTAGAGTCATTTCTGACAAGCAACAATCCCACTGCACAGACTGTTCCATGGTGGAGACAGCCTACTCAGCAGGGGTCTGTGCTCAACAGGACTGGAGCTTGGCTGTGCCAGCCCCTACCCCACAGCCTGCACCTACCAGGACACCAGCTTGACAAAGTGATCATTCAGTGCAATGCCAGCACCCGCATCAAAGGTGGAGGAATGGCTGTCACCATTGAAGTCACAGGAGACAACCTGCAACAGAGAAAAACGTTACACACACAGTTACCCACACAGCCTGAACCAGAAGGGCTCAAACTAGAAACCCAGCAAGCCTGCTACCAGCAGATAAAAATGAGGTGAGCACCAATAACCACAGGCCAAGAAGACTTACCTGGTCCTCTGTGTATGCCAGGATGCCCTTCATGGGCCCATCAGCAGCAGCCTTCACTACCCTCTTGATGTCATCATACTTGGCCTGAGAAGAGACAAAATGAGGCTGCTCAGATCCCAACTCACACAAGATGTCTGCTGGGGGCAGAGATGGAAGGCACATGGAAGTACCACAGCAGGGACTTCTCTCCTAAAGATCACATCTTGGGGAGCCCCGAGATGGATGTACAGAAGGTAATTCCAGGAACCAGATGAGTGTTTAGAGTAAGCAGGGGCAGGTCTGGAGGTTCTTAGAGCCTTTGTCCACAACTTACTGGTTTCTCCAGACGGCAGGTCAGGTCCACAACAGAGACATTGGGGGTTGGCACACGGAAAGCCATTCCAGTAAGTTTCCTGTGAGACACACAAGTGAGTCAGCAGGGAATATCTGCCAGCATCCCTCTGCCAGTCCTCTGTTCTGTTAGGAATGGGTCAGAGCTGGCTGGGCACTGGCTGCCTCCTCCTGACACTCAGCACTCACCCATTGAGCTCAGGGATGACTTTTCCCACAGCCTTGGCAGCCCCAGTAGATGCTGGGATAATGTTCTGGGCAGCACCTCTGCCATCCCTCCACAGCTTCCCAGAGGGCCCATCCACTGTCTTCTGTGTGGCTGTGATGGCATGGACAGTGGTCTGGGTAAAAAGAGCACAGGAGTTAAGAACACAGCCAACACTCTTCAGAAAAAGCATCATCTCTGGCATCTCCTCCCCATCCCCAGAGACACAGGGGAGTACAGATGCTTTTCCCCTCATGTGAGATAACCTGGGGACAGGGCACCCTCCTGAGCAGCAAGCTCCAGACCTACCATTAGACCCTCCACAATGCCGAAGTTATCATGGATGACCTTGGCCAAGGGTGCTAAGCAGTTGGTAGTGCAAGAGGCATTGCTGGGGAAGAGAGAGAGAAAGGCTCATCAGCCACAGGCAACACATCTACAGACTGAGATAAGCCCCCAATGCAGCTGGGGAGAGCTTCAGGCCAGAGGGCACCTTCCTTTCTCCTTACCTGACAATCTTCAGAGACTTGTCATACTTCTCATGGTTTACACCCATCACAAACATGGGAGCATCAGCTGAGGGAGCAGAGATGATAACACGCTTAGCCCCACCCTTCAGATGAGCCTGGAAAGAGAAGGAAATGAGGTAACCCAGAATCCCTCCAACTGCTCATCTCTTCAGCTAACCTTTTCTCCCACCTAGCCCAATCTCTGTACATCATGTGCTCCACATGCAGAAGCAGCAGTATTCCTCTCACGTGCCATACTCACCCCAGCCTTCTCCATGGTAGTGAAGACACCGGTGGATTCCACAACATATTCAGCACCAGCATCTGCCCACTTGATATTGGCTGGGTCACGCCTGAGGAAGGACAGAACTGCTAAGAGCTGCTCCATAAGACAGCTGCTTTCATTCTCCAGGAGCAAGAGGGAGACATACTTACTCCTGGAAGATGGTGATGGCATGCCCATTAATCACAAGTTTCCCATTCTCAGCCTTGACAGTGCCCCGGAAGTGACCATGAGTAGAGTCATATTTGAACATGTAAACCTATTTAGAAAGAAGGGGAGGAAGGTGAGGGACCCCAGCTACCATCTCTGAAACCTTTGCTCTGTCTACACCACAGTCTCAGCTCCCCACCCCCTCAGTGACCTTGCCCTTGTCCAACCCCTACACTGTACACTTGCCTCTGCCAACCTCCCTGTGCCTCTACCTCACCACCCAGTTTTCCTGGGAAGCTACTAGAACAGAGCCAGAGGAGCCTTACTCAGGAAGGCCTGGAGAGGGCACTGCACGGCAACTCACCATGTAGTTCAAATCAATGAAGGGATCATTGATGGCCACCACTTGCACTTTGCCAGAGAGGACGGCAGCCCGGGTGACCAGGCGGCCAATGCGGCCAAATCTAGGGAGAGACAGACATGGATGAGGAGGAGCAACAGGGAATCTGTCAGGCTGGGCACAGCCGGCTGCCTTCCCTCGGAATCATCCACCATTGCCTGCCCAGCCGGGCGGGAGAGAGCCCAGTAGCCGCGTCCAAAGGCCAGAGTACCTCGGTTAAAGATTAAGAGCGACCCCCCACACCAGAAAGGTCAAGCGCTAAATTTACTGAAGTCCTCGAGGATCCGGTTACTCCTCGGCCCGGTGGGAAAAGGTCACATCCCCGGGGCCGCCATGGACACACGATCCCCCCAGCGACCTTTCGGGGGGTGTGGGGCGGGGAGGGGGTTCACAGCCCGCCGTAAGGCCGTGTGGAGCGGGGCAGGCGGGGAGTAACGGTGTTTCCGGGGTGAATCACCCCGACTCTGCAGGGGGAAGTGACTCAGCAGCAGCTCGCCCTGCCCCGGCCCCTCAGCCCGGGATGGAGAGGGGTGGCTGCTGGGGAAGCCCCACGGGGCGCGCACCTCCCCTCCCACCCCAAATCCCTCCCGCGCCCTTGAGGCGACCTTGCACCCCCCCACCCCCTTCCCTCACCCCACCGCTTCGCCGGGCGCCTCCCGCTGCACTAGTACCCCCTGAGCGCTCACCCATTGACTCCAACTTTCACCATCTTCGCTTTTTAGGGATGTTCCTGCGGGGAAGAAATCGCCGGGTGAGGCGGTACCGAGCGGGACAAGGGAATCGCCCACCCCCGCCGGCGGCTGCCTCGCCTCGCTTCGCCCGCCCCACAGCGCCTCAGGCACGGTTAACATCTCGCCCACCGCTGAAGGGGTGTGGGGAAAGGCGGGAAGAACAGGCGCACGCGCTCCAACACCTCCCCCATTCCCCCCGCCCCTCCCTAGACAAGTCTCTTCCCACCAAATCCTCACCTCACCGCACATTCACACACCGCACACACACACACACCCAGCCCCACCGCCTCCATCTTGCCGCGCCCAGCCCCGTCTTTGTGCTCCCGGGACATGCCGCCAGCCTATCCCGCTCCGCTCTCCCCAGGGGCTACTACTGGCTCTCCCCCAACCACTTGGCCCTGCTCCCCCACACTCTGCCCACGGGGCGGGTACGATGCGCTTGTAGGTATCTCCTCTACCCCTGCCCACCATCTTCTCCCCTTTCAGCCATGCCTCCCTCCCGTTACCTGCTGCCTCCAACCTGCCCGGCGCGCAGTGAGAAGGTGGCGCAGCTCCCCTCCGCCGTCCTTTATAGCTGCGGAGGGAGGGGCGGGCTGCGCTCCGCCCCCGCCGAGCCGGCGCCGAATGGGCTCGCAGGGGCCGAGCTGGGGCTACGTGCGACCGCGCTGCGGGTGCGGCTGCCGTGGTAACCTCCCCCCCCCAACCCCCCCTCACGTAACAAAGGCTACGCGCTCCGGGAGTGGGGGAGGGGTCCTAATGGTCCCCGCTTGGTGTGATGTGGGATGTGTGCTGCACTTTCCCTCCGAGCCATCCCAGGGCGGCGGGGATGGGGACGGAGGTGAGAGGCGCCCCGGTCCTGGAGGCAGCCGGGTCCTCGGGCTGCAGCGGGGAGGGGTCCCCAGGGCGGGGAAAGGTGGTAGAGTCCCTGCCTAGGGAAGGGCTTCCTCTCCTCGGGCATGGCCGGTGTGCCGGAGCTCGCCGCCACCAGCACCCCGGGGAATGGTGTGCGCTGCTTTCAGCTGATAACAAAGGACTGGCGCTGCCTACCCCGCGGCTGCAGCCCGCATCCCTCTTGGCCTGCTCGGTTCCCTCAACATGGCGGCAAGGGCAAAGTGGCCGCAGAGATGCTGGGGATACCCCGAGGGCGCAGCGGGTCCCTCGGCCTCTCCCATTCCCCTCAGCGCTGGGAGGCAGCGGGTGCTGGCTGGCAGCTCTCACTCACATCCCCTATGCTGGGGACATCCCTGCCTGTCTTATTGCCTGCGCTGGTGTGCTCTGGATGGGACCACCGGCCCGGCTGCTTCCCGGGCAGGCCGCACGCCGCAGTGTGCACACCATGAGGCACTGCGGCACTGCTGCTACCCGGGGGACGTGACGGCGGAAATCCTTCCCGTGCGCCGTCTCAGCCCGCCCTCGCCGGCTGCCTGCGAGAAGGGAGCGCTGGCCTGGATGGCCGCCGCTGCCCAGGTTGCCGGTCCCCGTGCTGCCGCCCCCCGTGCTGGGCTCCCTCACTGGGCTGTGTCGTGTCCCTCCGGCTTGGGGCAGGGCTTGCGCCGCCCGGGTGCGGTGGGACAAACCCGCATTAGCCACATGGCGCAAGAGCATCCCTGGAAGCCTCTGCCCCTTTAGGACAGGGTCCCTGAGGAAGGTGTGGGAATGGTGGCGATGCAGATTCAGGCTGGCAGGAGGTGGTGGGAGCAAACCGGGTTGCTCAGCTGAGCAGGGCTCTAGAAGGGCTTACAGGATGAGAAGGGAGGAGTGGGCTGGGCGTGCCATGCAGGTACTTGGCGGGGGATGGGGAAGCAGAGAAGGGTCAAACAGTTGGAATGTAACTCTACTCTCCTTATGCCGCTGCTATTAGCGGTGCCTCCGAGGAGCCGGCAGCTAAGTTTAGACCTGGCCGAGGTTACGGCCTTTTCTTAAAGGCCAGGGGATGATGGCACGTGTGATATAGCGGCGGGGCTGGAGAGGTGCAAACCCGTGCCGGGGTTCGTGGTGAAGCACAGGAGCTGGGGGGCTCCCGGGGGCAGCTTCTACACACAAAAAGGAGGCCACTCTGTTTGTTCGGCAAACACACCGCAGCGCCGGCGGGCCACAGGGCGTNCCCTTCGCCGCCGCGGCCCCGGCAGCACGGCGCTGCAGCCGTGCGTGCTGCCCGGCCAGCCCGGAATGGCGGCGGCCAGCCAGCAGGGCCCTGGGGCGGAGAGGGGGGGAGGGCTGGCTGCAGGCTGAGGGCTCTACCGTTACCTGCGGGCCTGGCCCCGCTGCCAGCCCCTCACCCCCCGCAAGGCCTCCCCCGGCCTCGGGGCAGACGCGGCCTGCTTGCGGAAGCGTTGCCTTCCAGCTCGGATGCGGAAATTAACACAGCTCTTGTTTAATCAGTGAGCGAGAGTCCTCGAGAGCGGAGAGGAAGGGAGAGGGGCTGCCGGCAGAGCAGGGGCCCTGCGGCAGAGGGGCAGTTACGGAGCCGCGCCACTTCCGCGCTGCCTGCTTGCTTCTTCGGGGCAGGAGCTTACAGGCCTCCGGCACGATGTGCTGCTTCCCACGCCGGTGCTGTGGCTGCCTGGGTCTCCTCTGGCTGTGGAGAAGCAGGGCTGGTGAGCCACCCAGCACTGTACAGCCCCAGTGGTCCCATATCCTCAGGTGTTAGCCCCTCAGCCTGCTCATGCCTAGTCCTCCTTCCCACTGTCTGTACGCTCAAGTCTCCCCTTGCATCTTTCCTTGCCCACTTGTTTGAGCCCTCACTCTCACCTCAGAATCCCTCCAAGACTAACACCCCAAGCCACTGAAGGTCCCAATGCGGTCCAGTTTCAGCCCAAAGCAGCCCCTGGGCATGGCCTTCCAGGCCCAATCTCCAGGCAGTGCCCACTTGCGACTGGTGAGGCTCTTGCGCCAGAGCGAGGGGTGGGCAGCTCTAGCCCCTGATGGGAGGAAGGGGAGGGTGGAGGAGAGCAACTGAGGGCCAAAGCTGGACCCCTCCTTTGTGTCTTCTTCAGCCAGCACGGACTCAGGCTCCAGAGGCAGCAACTGGGAAAGAAGCATCTGGGATAAAGAGAGAGGAGATGGGAGTGAGAGCAGGATTGCCTGTGTGCTCCTGGTGATAAGCCTCATGCTCCACTACCCACATCTTCCTTAGGGCTCAGGCAGGACATCAGATGGTGCCTGCACTGTGCCTGTGACATTGCATCCAGACACAGGGAATGGCTAGACCAGCAGCTCCTGCAGTATGAAATGATTTTGCTGTCCAAAAGAGCAGGGAGGCAGCTGCTGTGAGCCTCTTGCCCGCATGCAGATTGCCCTGCCCTTGTCAAACCATCACTCCCCTGGACTTGGAAGGCAACATGTTTCAGTCCTTGTGCCCTTCGCTGATGCTGAGCACTTCCATGTGCTCAGGCTGCTGCATGGCATACCTTTTTTTTGCCAGACGGCTGAAAGGGAGGACAGACCTGCCCCAGATATCTGCTGCTAAAGATGAGGGGGAGGCAGGAGCAGAGCAGGTGTGAGGAAGGGGGACTCCTCATCTGCTGGGAATCTTCTAGGTTATCTGTGCAGAGGGGAGTGTGCTGATCATACCCCTCTGGCACTGCCAGCACCCTCCAGCTGTAGGGAGACAGGAGCTGGGAGGTGCACTGGCTGCAGTGGAAGCATGGCACGGCTGCCCAGGGATGCAGTCTGCACTAGCTTTTCCACATCTGTCCCTCACGTGGGTGCTGAGCTAGGGCTGAAGATGCCTTTGTGCAGCTGTGTTCAGAGCAAGTGAATTGAAGCAGACAAGGGCATCTCCAGTGAGGAGTGAAAGCAGTGATGAGTCATTGCAGGACCAGTCTTGTGATTGTAGTTCACATCCTAACTGCTTCCCTGTAGCTTTCCTAGGCTGACGTGAAATCAAGGTATTGGGGCTTAGGTTAGTTAGGGTTTGGGAGCTGAGTAGATTGGAAAGCCAAAAGTATTATTGCTGTAATTGCTGAGGATAAAAGATTTACCAAAGATTTACAGAAGATTTACCAAAGTCCTTAGCTGGCATCCTGACTGGGGTTCTTGGCCTTAAGGAGAGGCTACTGGAGGGGATAGTACTGAGCTTAGGAGTGAAAATGGGGGCCTAGCAGGATGTGCCTTCTCTCTGAAATATCAGAACCGGGCACTGAACGCTGAGGAAGGACACAACTGACCTTTCTGGTTGCTGCTGACACAGGGAGTGATCTCCTTACTTTTAAAGGCCTCTGCAAGCAGTGTGGGGAGTTCCACAGGCAGCCTGCCTCAGACCAGAGAGCACTAAAAAGCTTTTGTCTGCCTGCTGGCCTGCTGTCTTGTAATGCTGGTGCTCCTTGAGAGCAGTGTGACAGTCACCCTAGAGCTGAGGCTGTTGGACTGAAGGGGAGGCAGCATTCAGAACAGACAGCAGCCTCTGATAGCTGCAATGGGGAACCACACCACTCACTCTAGCTTCAAACATAACCTCTGCAAATTGCCCCTCTACTCCTGAACCCTCCCTCAACTCCCTCCCAAACCCTCCTACCTGTAGCCTCTGTCCTGGTAAAGACACAGTCTGAACACTGGCAGAGAGCAGAAGTAAGAGGAAGAAGAGAGAGCAAGGCCATGACTGGAGCCCCAGCATTTTCTTCTTGTGCCAGGGCTTGGAGAGGTGAGGCAGGAGCTGCAGCATCTGTGTCCAGTGCAGTCCCTAGCCCTCTTGGCCTTTATAGCTTTGCTTCTGGCAGAAGCCTGGCCCCCAGCTCTCTGCTGCACTACCTCCTGGAGCTCCATAACCTTTCATCCCTTTTATCCAGGGTGATATATTTCAGGGTGAGCTCAGCAAGACCTCTGCCTCTAAAGAAAAAGGACACAAAGGTGTTTACTGAGTGTCTGCAAGACAAATGGGAGTTGAGCTGCTGCTGGCCAGAACCTGAAGGGATCTGTCAGGGTCAGGAACAGGGTGATGCTTTAAAACACATCCCAGAGGAGGATATTGGAGGCTCCATTGAATAGGGATACTGAACATACTTCTTTGTAGGCACTGTGCTGTTTCTCCAGTCAGCCTGAGCATGAACTACAGCTCAGCTAGTGGTAGGCATGCTACTGGCTGCACAGAGCTGACACACACTCAGCTCAGGGACAACACAGGCATTTGTTTGTAATATTGACATCTTGGTGAGCCTGTTGGCCAGGGAATGACGAGCTCTTGCTGCAAGAGGGGTGGGAATTCCAGCAGTGCCTCTCTGGGATTTGGAGCAGTGACAGGAGGGTAGCTCTGGTACTAGTTGAGGATTTCACTTGCAGGCTGGTTGTCCTGAGTCACCATCTGGAGGGCTGGGCTGAGTTTCCAGAGGAACCAGCACAGCAAAGAGCTGCTCGGGGCTCAGCTTGCACTTTCTCAAGCTCAGGCACACAATGGAAGTGGGATGGCAAGGAGCAGATTCCTGCCTCCTAAATCTTCTGGCCATTAGCTCTCCTCCCCCCTCCCTTTATTTACCTCTCCCATTTTACGGTAGTTTCTCACCAGCTGAACAAGGCAATGAGGTCACTGTTTAGAGATCAGGGGGCAGAAGTCAGCCTGGGTGTGAAGACACAAACTAAGCAGAAGAATTTATCAGGGGAGAGGAACAGGGGAATGGTAGAGGATTAGCAGAGGCTGTGCTGGGTTTAAGAACACCTTCAACTTCCTTTTATTCAGCACTGTTGTACAAAGCAATTGGGTCAAAACCTGACATGCAGTTCTGCTGCCTGCTTTTACTTATTTATTTTACAAAAGAACAATATTAGGGGAAAAAAAAAGCCATTTATAGAGATAAAAGTCACAGTTCAGATATTTGCCCTATATTTCTTTTCCTCCTTCCCTTCCCAGCACTTTGCACTTGCAGATGCAGGTTTGTGGCTCCCTTTGTTCCCTGCCCAAGGAGCTAGAAAGTGTTACCAACTGTTTTGCATCCAGTCCATGAAAAGAGAGTGTGGGAGCTGTAGCCTGGAGCACTGATGCTGGAAGCACTTGTAAGGGACATCCAAGTAGGTTAGCTCCACCTGACAACTGTAACCCTGTGAGTGGTGCTGGTTCCAGAGCAATGTTCTGCTGATCCTGAAGAGGATCCTCTGAGGACAAGCTGAGAGAGTTGGGATTGTTCAGTCTGGAGAAGAAAAGGCTCTGAGGAGACCTTCTTGTGGCCTTCCAGGATCTGCAGGGGCTACAAGAGGGCTGGGGAGGGACTTGTTAGGCTGTCAGGGTGTGCTAGGATTAGGGGAATGGATCCAAACTAGAGGAGGGCAGATTTAGGTTGCTGTTAGGCAGCAGTTGTTGGCCAGGAGGGTGCTGAGCCACTGTGCCAGGTTGCCCAGAGAGGTGGTGGCAGCCCCAGCCCTAGCAGTGTTGCAGGCCAGGCTGGCTGGGGCTGGGAGCAAGCTGCTCTAGTGCCAGGTGTCCCTGCCCATGGCAGGCACAGGGGTTGGGGCTAGAGGAGCTTGAAGGTCCTTGCCAACCCTGACAGTGCTGTGATCCTATATGGCAGCCCCCCTGTTATCTCTTTGCCTGGACTAGCTATCTAGGGCATGGCAGCAATGTGAAGGGGCTCTCTAGCTCCTATCTAATGGCCTCCACCAAGACATCTAGTGAGGAACAGGATGACTTTCACACTAACCTTTTCAATGACAAAGCACAGGTGACTACTGGAGAGTCACAGGATCATAGACTCCTAGAATGGTTTGGGTTGGAAGGGACCTCTGGAGCTCATCTAGTCCAACCCCCCTGCAGTGGGCAGGGACATCCCCAACTAGAGCAGCTTGCCCAGAGCCCTGGCAAGCCTCACCTGGAATGCCTCCAGGGATGGGAACTCAACCACCTCCCTGGGCAACATGGTCCAGTGTTCCACCACCCTCGTGGGGAGGAACTTCTTTCTAATGTCCAGTCTAAATCTACTCTTCTCCAATTTAAAACCATTGCCCCTTGTCCTTTCTCTCCAGGCCTTTGCAAACAGGATGTGCTGTCCAGGTGGGGATTCAGCTGGGGAACCTGTGCACAGGCTGTGGGGTGTGTGTGGGCACAGGCAACCCCCTCTGTGTGCTCCATGTGGGAGGGGATGGAGCTTTAGGAAAGTTTTGGAGGGGTGAGAATGAGTGCTGGTGTTCATCCCATGTGCAAGATGTCTCAGAGGATGTTGCTCTCTATTTCCCAGTCACACCTGACCATCCAGAAGCAGCTGAGTCAGTCTGCTGGAGCATTCATGCTTCCACTAAGCCAGCTGGAGGCAGATGCACTGGTTCCAAGAGTCAGCTTTTTTTCCTGAGCAAAAGGTAAGTATAAAAGCAACAATGCTTTGTTTTTGATACAAGCTGTAGTGGTGGTTTGACCTCTGGCATCTCTTGAGTGTGGTGGCCCTCACGCTGCAAGAAGAATGCCAGAAATGTCTTTGCAACTGCTCCAAATTCCAGCCTACTTGCCCACAGACTTGAGCCCTGCAGGGATGGATAAGCTCTGAGCTCTCAAGAGATGGATCCCCTCCTTGAGTCCAGCAAAAGCTGGGGCTAGCAAGAAGGAAGGAGCCAAGCAAAAAAAAACCTTTGTGGGCTGTAGAAAATTCACCAGCTTTCTTGCAAGTGTGCAAATCTAGCAAAGCCTGGATAAATTGGATAAATGGCAGGTGCTCAGTGACTCAGGTGCCACGAAACTGCAGCTGCTCCGTGTCCCAGATCCTGGCTGGGGCTGCAGTAGAACTGAATAGTGGCTCTGACTTATCCTGGCAGTGACTGTCAAGTGAAAAGACTTTGGCAGACAACGAGTCCCTGATTGCCCCAGTTTCCTCAGAATCAAATAGGTTATTGTCTTTTTCCTCCCTGCTGCTAACAAGTTTCCTCTAGAAAACCCCTTCCCCCTCTGATGCTGGAGCACTCACTCTAAAGCTTGGGAGAGCAGCAGGAAAGTCTGCTGAACCACAGCCAGCCTTTCACAGCTGCTTGGAAAGGAAAGGAGTAGGGCAACTGGGGAATGGGAGGACTAGGAACTGGCTGAAGTACTCTTGGGGAACAGCCCTTGGCCCAGGCTGATGGAAAGGGCAGCTGCTTGCTGCAGGGCCTAGAAGGGAGGATGATATTCACATCATTCCAATGGTACCATGTGTTAAGAGTTTGGAGTGGTCAGAAGTCCCTCACAGAATGGAAATACCACTGATCTTGGCACTGAGTAACCAATCCCACTGCCTCAGGAGTAAGGGACTGGGATTACTCCTTCTGTAGCAATTGCCAGGCACTGTGGCAGCCACCAAACCAGCTGCTTGTGAGGAACAGAAGGGCAGCAGCCACTTGGTTTTTTTGCTTCATCTTTCTGCAGGACTTTCTTTGCCCATGAAGCAGGACTGCTAATTCCTCCAGTGACAGGAGAGGAGGATGCTCTACCTAACCAGCCTGCAGAAAGGGACCAACAGGAGCTCCTGCTCCTTCACCTTCCACTCTCACTTGACCAGGCAGTGCTGTGCCTAGGAAAGAGCAGACAGACAGACAGACTGCAAAGCAGGGAAGGAGGCACCATGTCAGATCATTGACTGCCCTGCCACACCTTCCTTCCATCTCAGAAAGGTACCTGTGGAGCTCTTCTGAAGGAACAGCTCCTGAAGGAACTTGTAGTGGAAAAGCATGGCCTGAAGATAAGCCAGTTTCAGACAATTTTATGGCCACCTTGCTTCCTCCATCCACCCACTGCTATCTCCCTCACTGCAGTATTAGTCAACATACTATCTCATCCATTTACTGCACAGACTTGTAAAACCTTGAGCCTGGCTAGAAATCCATATGTGCTTTTCTCCTTTGATTCTCACTGGTGAGTGACATAGCCTGTGGGTGGTAGCAGGGAAATCACATCCAGTAGGCATGGCTCTGTGTTAGATCTCCTGTCAGTGCCAGAGCAGCTGCCTCTGTCTCAGAAGAATTCACCTTGGAGGAGACCTCTAAGCTCATCAAGTCCAACCATACCTAGCACTCCCATGGCCCTGAGTACCACAGCTAAATGTTTCTTCAACCCCTCCAGGGATGGTGACTCCAGCACCTCCCTGGGCAGCCTGGGACAACACTTAACAACCCTTGCAGAGAAGAAATTCCTCTTTATATCCAATCTAAACCTCCCCTGCTGCAACTCCAGTAGCCTTCCCTGACTATTTTATAGAATCCTAGAATGGTTTGGGTTGGAAGGGACCTCTGGAGCTCATCTAGTCCAACCCCCCTGCACTGGGCAGGGACATCCCCAACTAGAGCAGCTTGCCCAGAGCCCTGGCAAGCCTCACCTGCAATGCCTCCAGGGATGGGAACTCAACCACCTCCCTGGGCAACCTGGGCCAGTGTTCCACCACCCTTGTGGGGAGCAACTTCTTTCTAATATCCAGTCTAAATCTACTCTTCTCCAATTTAAAACCATTGCCCCTTGTCCTTTCACTGCAGGCCTTTGCAAACAGGCCCTCTGCAGCCTGCTTGCAAGTTCCCTTTAGGTCCTGGAAGGTCACTAGTAGTTCCCCTGAAGCCTTCTCTTCTCTAGACTGAACAATCCCAGCTCCCTCAGCCTGTCCTCAGAGCAGAGATATTCCAGCCCCCTGATGATTCCTGCAGAAGCTCTGCAAGAAGCTGCTGCTAGGAAGATCCTTCTGATTCCTGCCCAGCACACTGCAAGCTAGTAAAACAGAGAATGGTCCAAGCTATAGAGCACACAAAACACAACAATTTTTTCAACAGTGGGGAATTTGACATATGACAGGCAGCCCTCATTCACCCACAGATCAAGCTAGAATAGGAAAGACTCATGGTATCCTTCAATCTATGTTACAAAAGCAACAAAGGGGAAGCTTAGGACTAACCCCCCAGGAGCAAACAGCAAAGAGTTATTCAGTGGTTAAATATAACAGGAAATACTTCTAGAAATGACAGTTTATAGTGCAGTTATACTAATAATCCTGTAACAATCCACTCAGGCTAACCCCCAGGGTTATTTTTCATTTGTGGAGATGGTGTGTGGCCTGGCATTCCTCCTCCTCTGAAGGGAGGATCATATAATCTTGATGACACATAAAGACATCCACAGTCATGTCCCATATGAAAAAAGATTCACATGACCTCTATAGGCATAGAAATCTCATTGCCAAGACAATTTGGGCTTTTAGGATCACATAGTCAAAGCACCATCCCTATTGTCACCTGGAGTTGCTTTTGGTTAGCAAAACAAACCACTGCAACCTCTCTGGCTTTAAGTGAGTTATTGCTGGATGTTAATTAATTCTGTTAAACATGTTTCATTGTAGAATATGAGTTATGAAGATTTTTTATTGTTAGCATAGGTTATCAAGATTTTGAAGGGTTTTGCTGTTTGAATTTGCCTGATCATTACAAAAGTTGCAGCAACACAATGGATTCAATCTGGGAATTGGTTTGGAGGTTAACTGGATAGTTAAAGAAATGACTTTAAATAGATTTAGGATGTTTGTTAATGTTCCTCTGTATTTTAGTTTGCTTTCCTTGTTTCTTAGGCATCAGTTAAGATAGAAAACAGGCCTTTCTTGTGCAAAAGAGAGGGGGGGGAGATGTGGGGATTGCTAAAAAGCTGGTTAGCAGAAGAGTTGTTCATTTCCCTCCAAAATCTGACCTTGAGTGAAGGAGATGTAGAAAACATAGCAGAACAGGTGCTTGGTCCAGGCTACATGGCTAAGCCTTGCCAGCAGCTTGTCAGACATTGCATCTTTCTGCATTCTCTTACTGTATTGGTGGGAAATGCCTGGAGGCTTGCTGATAGACAAGCCTTGGACTATATAAGCAGCCATTTGGTTATAATAAACCTCTTTGAGCCTCTCTTTTATTGACAAGAACTCAAAGTGCTCAATGTCACACACCCAGCTAGGGAGCAGTCTGCTTTCTAGGTAACTAACAGGTAAGAGGAAGTCATTGTGTCCTAACAGCTCTGGGACAAATGCCAACTCGCCTGTGGGACAGCAGGAGGTTAAAGGTTGTTTGTGTGATTAACACTTCATGTTCACATGGTATTCCAAGGAGTGCCAGGACTGACCTGAACACCAATGTGATGTGGCATTGCCAGAAGGAAAGAGCTTAAGTGCCCCTGTCTGAGCAGGGACCTTACCCTCAAAGCCCTGCTGAGCTTCACAAAGGATCAAACATCAAAGGGTCTAAACTCAGCAAAATCATATTGGTCCTGTGTGAAGAGAAGTCTCTCTTATAAGATAAGAGATTATCTTATAATCTCCCTTTAGGTACTGAAAAGCTGCTATAAGATCCCCTCAAAGCCTTCTCTTCTCCAGGCTGAACAACCCCAACTCCTCAGCCTATCTTTGTAGGGGATGTTCTGCAATCCTTTAATCATCTTTGTGGCCTCCCTCTAACAGCTCCACATCTTTTGATGCTGAGGAGCCCAGAACTGGATGCAGTACTCCAGGTGAGGCCTCACAAGCACAGAGTAGAGAGGCAGAATCACCTCCCTAGCCCTGCTGCTCATGCCTCTCCTGATGCAGCCCAGGATGCACTTGGCTCTCTGGGGAACCCTCTCTCTGGTGGGGGGGTGGGTTTGGCTCTTCTATTTTTGTGGAGATATTAAAAGAGAGGATTGGAATTGCTTCAGCCTGGTGTGTAACTTCCATTTTTGTCCTTATTTAAAGCATTGTCACATTGTGGGGTAGTTGAGACAAGAGAAGATAAACACTGCAGCAAAGCAGCTTTATTTTCAGTTGCAGGCAGGGGCAGGTGCTTCCCTCAGCGCAGCCGGCGAGCTGAAGATCTGCTGATGGGAGTGGTTTTGGTAGGAGTTTCGTCCTCCTGTAATACTGCTGAGAGGTCTGCAAGAGAGCAAAAAGATGGCAATAACCAGCACTCTGCTGCCTTGAACAGAGAAAGCTACTGGCAACCTCGTGCTCTGAAGCCTTATACACCTGCTCTAGTTTGAGTCAAACCAAGGTCTTCCATGCCACAGAGGTTATTATTCAGTCTCTGAAACTTTGATACCAGGCTTGAGCCTTAGGGTCCCTTACATAAGGCCTAAGACCCAAGCAAAACAGGGGCATGGTTAAGCTTTTTAGCACTGAATTAACAGTCAATACAAAAAGGGAGAGGTTTGAGTCTCCACCCTCCCTGAAGGCTGAGCACCTGAGCCTTGTGAGGATCAGAATTCCCAGCTCTGCTGTTGCAGGACTCTGTCTGCTCTGCTTTCCATCTCAAACCAAGAGTTCCTGAGTTCCAGGATCCAGCCCCTGAGTCTGACTCCCATCTGTTGCCGAGTCCTCCTGCTACAGCATCAGTGGTGAGGGTGAGGTAGTTGCCATCAAGGGGGGTTTGGGTGTGGGANCCTCCCCTGATGCAGCCCAGGATGCAGTTGGCTCTCTGGGCAACCCTCTCTCTGGGCATTAAAGTAGTTTAAGTTTCATTTCCAATCCACAAGTCTCTCTCTCTGTTAATTTCCCCTTTTCCTTTCTGGAGTGAGGGCAAAAGGGGATACTAGAGCACCTCTGTCACTGGATTAAGTGGCTGGCCCAGCCCTAACCCTTGACATTACCAAAGGAACATCCCTGTTTGGCCAAATCTACAGCCTTTCTCCCCTTGTCTACCTTTTGAGCACAGATGTACAATGCCTCACCATCCTCAGAGCTGTTCTCCTCATCACTGGAGAAGGTGATAAGAGCTTTTTTCCGTGGAGGACGCTTTTGGGCACGCTTAGGGTTTCGGAGGTTGCGAGGTTTGGGTGTAACAAAATCTTCATCACTGTTAACTGTGCGCAGGGGCTGGCAGTGTGAACCTGCCAAGAAATAAACCAAACCAAAACAAGCTAGCAGCCATTCTGTCTGTAAGGGAGAAGGGGAAGTCCCTAGGTGTCTCTGCTGGAGTGCAGGATCAGGGAGCAGGGCTGCAGTCTAACAAGAGGAACATACTTCCTGTTGGTTTTCTCTTGGCTGCCTCTGCCATGGGAGTTCCACTGCCTTCCTGGAGCGTCTCTGCTGAATCCAGCCCTCTGGTATGGCAGGCAGACAACTTCTGCTCCAGCTCCTCAGCCAGAGCCTAAGGGAGTTGGAACACAAGGGTGGAGAGGACACAACAAGAAAATGAGGGGAGATAGTAACAGAACTGTCAGGGTTGGAAGGGACCTTCAAGCTCCTCTAGCCCCAAGCCCTGTGCCTGCCATGGGCAGGGACACCTGGCACTAGAGCAGCTTGCTCCCAGCCCCAGCCAGCCTGGCCTGCAACACTGCCAGGGCTGGGGCTGCCACCACCTCTCTGGGCAACCTGGCACAGTGGCTCAGCACCCTCCTGGGGAACAACTGCTGCCTAACAGCCAACCTAAATCTGCCCTCCTCTCGTTTAGATCCATTCCCCTAGTCCTAGCACTCCCTGACATCCTAACAAGTCCCTCCCCAGCCCTAACCCTAACCCTGCAGATCCTGGAAGGCCACAAGAAGGTCTCCTGGGAGCCTTTTCTTCTCCAGACTGAACAATCCCAACTCTCTCAGCCTGTCCTCAGAGGAGAGGTGCTCCAGCCTCTGCTCATCCCCATGGCCCTGCTCTGCACACCTTCCAGCACTTCCATATCTTTCCTGACTTGGGAGCTCCAGAACTGGATGCAGTACTCCAGGTGAGGTCTCCCCAGAGTGGAACAGAGGGGGAGAATCACCTCCCTTGACATATTGCCATCAAAACAACTCTGCCAAGTCATTGGGGTAAGAAGTAGCCTGCATGAACTGGAGGAAAGCAAGGCTTTCCAATCCCTGGGTGTAAAAAGCAGTCACTTCCCTAGCCTGGACCCTTACTTTAGCCTCAGGTTTGCCTCCTGCTCTGCGGAATCGAAGCAGCACAGTTTGGAAAGAGCTGTAGACAGCTGGGTCTTGGAGCTTGTCTGCAAAGCAGTCCAAGTTGTCGTGCAGCTTGTGAAGGCCTCGCTCCGAGAGCGGGAGCAGAGTCAGGCAGTAGGCCAGGTCCCGGTACTGGCGCTCCGTTCTGCCAAAGACAAAGGCTGACATGAGTGAGCCCTTCTGAGAAGAAGGGAGCACATCCTCCCTAGAAGTACAGCACAGGAGGATAAAGCAGTTCCTGCAGGTGCTCCTTGCCCTGCAGAACATGAGATTTGAGGTGGTTTTGGGATAGGTTAGTGACATAAGAGTGCTGTGCCATCCCATAGCCATCACCGCTGTGTGCCATCCAAGACACTGACTTCAGGGTCTGTCAGAAAAACTTGAAGGCTTCTCTGTTCAAGAGCACATTCACTTGCTTAAAAAGTGTCAGGAATTACTGCTGGCTACAAGGAGAAAAAAAAAACCACACTCAGTGAGGTAAGGACTCCTCTTGAAGGGCCTTATTCCAGCTTATTCCTGGCTGCTCAGCTCTGCATGTCTGGGATAATCTCATGTGATGTTCTCTCTGTTTCCCAGCCAGCTACACACCAGTTCTATAAAGAAGGCCATTTTCACTAAGATATGAAATGAATCAATAACAGCTGCTGTGTGAAAGGAGGACTACCCTCAAATTCCAGTTAAAGTTACTGGAAAGAGAAGGGGAGAGAGGGGAAAAAAGCAAACCAAGATCCTTAATGTAGCTCCCTGTGATGGAATGAGAGGGGAAAAAGCTAGGCCAAAGCTCCTGTTATTAATCTATAGAGAGCAGAGGGCCAGAAGTCTGTCCTGCATGTACTCTAAATCATAGAATCCTAGAATGGTTTGGGTTGGAAGGGACCTCTGGAGCTCATCTAGTCCAACCCCCCTGCAGTGGCCAGGGACATCCCCAACTAGAGCAGCTTGCCCAGAGCCCTGGCAAGCCTCACCTGCAATGCCTCCAGGGATGGGAACTCAACCACCTCCCTGGGCAACCTGGGCCAGTGTTCCACCACCCTCGTGGGGAGCAACTTCTTTCTAATGTCCAGTTTAAATCTACTCTTCTCCAATTTAAAACCATTGCCCCTTGTCCTTTCCCTCCAGGCCTTTGCAAACAGGCCCTCTGCAGCCTGCTTGGAAGTTCCCTTTAGGTCCTGGAAAGTCACTAGTAGGTCCTTCCAAAGTCCAGATGCAGACAGCTAGAGAACAAAGCTGCAGCATCCAGGTGTTTCCACATTTAAAGTCTGAGCAATACTTGGCAGCATCCAGAAATGCTGAGGAGGGTGATGGTGGCTGCAGAGTCTTTTCTGATAAGCTTCTCTCTTAGGCTGCAGTAAGAGTCATGCTCTAGCATTACCACTTGTGTGCATTCAACTGATCATCTCTGTGGTACAGAAACATGAGGACATTTTAGCAGAGGCTAGAGATGGTTCACATGCAGATGGTTCTCTAGAAATGCTGTGTGAAGAGCTCACCAGTGTTGCTGGGAGGCAATTTCACAGAGAGGGGCAATTCTGCATTCTCCACTCCAGCTCACAAAAGGAAATCCAAATGTTTCTGGGGAACATGCAATTCCCTAAGGCAGCTGAGCAGGTCACAGGCCCAGGCACTGGCTACAAATGGCCAAGAGAAGCAGACACAGCTTAAACCTCAAGGGAAAAGCCACAGTGGTGGTGAAGGAAAAACACAGGAGTGGAGAAAGACAGGGTGCACCAAATCCAGTGGAAGGTAAAAATGAAGATATCACTGAAAGTACATGACAGAGGCAGATAAATTTCTACTGTCTTGTTGGGGAAAAAAAAACCACCAAAATCAAAGTGTACATCTGGGGCCAGTGAAGTTGCAGTTTGAGGGGCAGAGGGAAAGGAGCAACAAAAAAAGCAGCCAAACCCCAGAACCCAGGAAGCAAAATGATCTCTCAGATTCAGGGGATGAGTCCTGCACTGTGTACTCTAAACAGCACAATGAGCAAGGCATACACAGCTTGCAGACAGAGCAGAGCCTTAAGTGTAGAGTGGCACAAGCCCTTGAGTGAGAAAACAAGGTCCCAGGTGTAGAGTTAGGACTGAGCAGCCCATGCACACAGAAGAAGGACAGGCCTACAGCAGCCAGATAGTTGAGATCTCCCCAGACAGGACTGCAGGGGAGAGCTCAGCTTCTCAGTTGAACACACTGATTTCTTAGCTGAGATGCAAGAGAACATCCTGTGGAGAAGGACCACAAAGGTGCCTAAAACCCACAGGTGGGATTAGCCTCCTTGCTCAGTTCATGCAGATCTAGATTGTCATATAACCTTTTCCCTAAGAAAGGAGGAAAGGGGCAAATCAAAGTGTAATAAGACTGGAAGCCTTCCTTTATAGATTTATATATTCATTAATGTATTTTTAGGAGGATAGGAAAACAAAACAAACAGAAAAAGGGACCTAATCCAGGTGAGGTCAGCACTTGTCACTTTGCCATAGGAAGAATATGATGGGAACCTGTTACAAACACCACATGCAAGCTAGTTTCTTCTAAACAGTTCCTAAGCTAAGAAACAGACTAGCTTTTGGGGAAAATGAGGATTAGAACCCACCTGGCAGTCCGGAAGCGCTGACAAAGCTTCTCCACCAAGCTCTCTGTCTGTCTGTCTTTTGTAATGTATGCAAAGAGATGTCTGCAAAGGCAAAAAAATACCTGTCAAGGTTTGAAAGGCCAGAAAGGAAACCCCATTGCTGCCTACAGCATGGGATGCTTGCAGCTAGCCTCTCCAGGGATCAGCTGGGTGGTCCTCCAAAAGACAAGAGTGCTCTGCATGCCTCAGACTTTGCTCAGGAGCAGCTAGAAGCATATCTGTATGTTTGTGTCACAGAATCACAGAATTGTCAGGGTTGGCAGGGACCTTCAAGCTCCTCTATCCCAACCCCCCTGGCACTAGAGCAGCTTGCTCCCAGCCCCAGCCAGCCTGGCCTGCAACACTGCCAGGGCTGGGGCTGCCACCACCTCTCTGGCCAACCTGGCACAGTGGCTCAGCACCCTCCTGGGCAACAACTTCTGCCTAACAGCAACCTAAATCTGCCCTCCTTAAGCTTGGATCCATTCCCCCTAGTCCTAGCACTCCCTGACAGACTAAAAAGCACCTGCCTAGGATGAAACTAAGAAATCCAGCTAAGGCATAGACCCTTGTAGGCCTGGAGTGAGAAGGGCTAATGTCTGGAGGTAGGAGGGATGCTGAAAAGGCTGCAGTGCTGACTTCCAATTCACTCCCTCCCTTCCATTTGAAGGGCATAGTGTGGAACAGCTCCAGACAATGTCCTCAGCTCACAAGTTGCTCTAGCAGCCTGATAAGCCTGACAAGCAGACCTTGAGGGGAGTGCAGTGGCATACAGTATCTTTTCCTGCTTAAAACCATTGTGTGACTTTCCCCTAACCCCCATTATTAGCTTGCTGAAGGTGTGTTGCTATGTTTGGGATCCCTGGGAAAGCAAGCGTTCACTTTGCACTGAAGTGAGAACAAAGCCCAACAGAACTTCAGTGTTCACCTGATCCACAGCTTCTTGAGAAGGAGAGAGACATGGACTTCCACACAGTGAACCACCACTGCATTTTGCAGGAGGGCCTTATAGAAAGCACTGGATAATTTGTGTTTCTTAAGAAGGTCCTGCTGGGCTCTCTCCTCCCTGTCCTAACATCTCTGGTAACATAAGCTCTGCCAGGTGGCCACTGGCCTTGAGAGAACTGCTACAAGCAGAGCCTTGTTCAGTCTTTGTTATGTCTACAACCACCACACCAAGCTGCTTTTCTCAAGCAGGGAAAAGACACCACATCCTCAATAGTCTTCCCTTCATTTTTATTCCAGCATCAATTAATCTTGCTCTAACTGAAGTGCCTAGAAGTGTGGCAGCCTTCCAGGCAAGGTCTCCCCAGCACTACCAATGCATCCCTGGTAAGGAAACCAGAAACAGCTGAAACAGCAAGTGGAATGACCCTCTAACTTCACAGAGCTTTACAGAAGAGGTTAAACAACTTCTGAACATTCAACCTTAGGTTTTGTCCTGCTAATTTTCATCTCAGTTGTTAACTCCAACTCTTCATTCTCTCTGAGTTAGTCCTTGAAGAGTGCTGCTCCCACAGTTCCCTTATCTTTTTTATATCTCCCTATTCTCCAGTATTCCTGGAGCATAAGCCACTGCTTCCTTCCTAGCCTGTGCTTTTATCAGTCATGGCTTCCAATTTATCCTGGATCCTGTCCCCAAGGCAAGCATCTCCACCTACTTTTGCAGCCAGAAGTTAGTCTCAACTTCAGCCTCATTAATAGACCTTTTCTGTGCCTCACAATTCCTACCTGTCCAACATTCCATCCTTCTTCCTAAACGCACTGAATTCTTATGGGCAGAAAGATTACTTGGAAGAAAACCCCAAACCCTAGAGATGTTATTGTTCTTCTCTTCAGCACCAGCAAGACTTTTCTTTTGTCCAGGACTCCTCTCTATAATCCACAGGGCTTCAGGCAACTCAGACCAATTCTCATGTGGTTAAGTTTCAGATACAGGAATAAAATGTAGGTAATTTACCACTAAAGACACACTTTGTGCTGTCTGTCAGCAACCAATACCCTCAGATTAAACTGTTCCAGTGGGTCTCTAGACTATGGAGTAAGGCTTTCTTGAAAACAAAACAAACTCCTCACCAAAACAACAAAACCCCACCCCCAAATCTGTTGCTTTAACTACAGCTTTACTGAGATTGCTTACAAAAAAGCAACAGGCCAACCAAAATGACAAAGGTGGCAGAGGCTTTAAAGATCTGCTCTTCTCTCTTAGTGTTGCATATCCACATTCTCATGCATAAACCCAACTGCTTTCCTTCTTTAGAGGCAAAGCAATTTGGAAAGAGCTAGTGGAAGCTCTTTTGTGGAGTCTCTCCTCACCTCCAGCTGTGTAGCTTTTGAATTGATTCTCCTCAGCATGACTCCACTGCAGACACAGACTGAAAGAGTCATGTCAGGGAGAACAACTGACAAAGCATTTTGTCTACATCACTGTAGTTTCTCTTCCCTGGATCTGGCAAACCCTTTGCATAAACAGTCTTGCTCCAAAGAGATTTCTTTAGGCCCAGAATACCTCATGACAGTGTGGAAGGATTTCTCCTCTATGCCACAGCTGGGATCGGAGAGCCGGCTGATGATGTCTGGCAGCAGGTTATAGATGGCATTGCCCTGTGCAGAACACAAGGTGCTACATGAGACACACAATTAGCAAGGAGAGCTCAAGCCCTGCCAAAGAAACTGCCCACTTAAAATTACCTCCTTCCTCCCCACCCCAAATCTACTGGCTGAAAAGATCAGCTCTCTGAAATGAGCTGTGTGTAGCCAGCCAAGGAGGGAAAAGCCAAGCAGCTAAGAGGTACAGCCCTTGCTTTGCAACAGCTCTGCTCTTCAGCAGGCTTGCAGGCAGTTGCTTTGCTTTCCAACCTTGTCACAACCCAACAACAAAGCTTCCTGAAAGGAAACTTCCTGAAGGAACTGCCTCCCCTCTTGCCTGAAAAGGCCCAGTCCAGATTCCCTTTGCCACTGCTTTGCCCTGGGTTTGTTGCAGAGCCTGCAGGGAGTGCACTCAGCTGGCTGGCTCTGCTCTGCAGACAGTGAAGCACCAGTTATCACTGCAGCTTCTCAGCCAGTCCATCTCCAACTCTGAAGGGGCCCCAGCAGCCTTCATGTTGGATGAGCAGTGTACAGGGGGCAATGCTGCTACTGCTTTTATCTGCTTGGGCTCTAACTGCTTCAGCTAAAGGATCTCAGTGTCACACAGGCAAGAACAACTCTGAAAGGTTCCAGGAATGGTGCACTGCCTCAGCCACGAAGTCAGGGAACTCCACTGTAAGGCCTGAGCTGCAGAAAACTTCTCCCAACTTGAGCTAGGGGTGCACAAGAAAGCAAAGGGACAAGGCACTGGTTTGGAGTCTGCCTGCCAGTGTCAACAGATGAGGTCAAACTCGGCAACATTAAACTTGTGTTGCTAAATTTCCTTTATCTAGCCTCACTTAGGCAACAGAGAGGGACAGCCAGCTGCTCTACAACACTGGCACACCTTCTCCAGGGCTCAGCTCTTGTGTCAGTGACCCAGCCTCCACCAGCCCTTCCCCACTGTTGGGAACTAAGTATTCTTTTCAGGGGAGACCTTATCTCTCTCTCCAACTCTCTGAAAGGAGGTTGCAGTGAGGTGGGGGTAGGTCTCTTCTCCTGGGTTAACAGGGAGAGGATGAGAGGAAATGGCCTCAAGTTGCAGCAGGGGAGGTTTAGATTGGATATCAAGAGAAATTGCTTGAATTAAAGGGTTTGTTAAGTGTTGTCCCAGGCTGCCCAGGGAGGTGCTGGAGTCACCATGCCTGGAGGGGTTGAAGAAACATTTAGCTGTGGTACTCAGGGCCATGGTTTAGTGGCATGGGGGTGATAGGTATGGTTGGACTTGATGAGCTTAGAGGTCCCTTCCAATCTCAATGGTTTTGTGATTCACTTGCCTTGTTGGAGAGTTCACTGAAGAATCTCTGAGCCACTCTGGTGATGGCCTCCTCTGGGTCTATGAGCAGAGCTGCCATTTCACTCACTTGGCCTTTCACTTTCACCATGTCTTTGAGGATGAGGTGAGTCATCACCAGTCCTGCTGTCTGCCTCACGTTTGGGCAAGGGTCCCTCAACCTGCCAGGAGCACACACTTAACACACAAAGCAGCTAGGCCACCCTGTCTGAAATCACTGAGAGCCATGACAAGCTACTCCACAGCCCAGCTCTGTTAGCTCCCTGCACTGCTCCCTTCAAAGCTGGTTTTCTGGATCATTCTCTCCTTCCTCTCCCAGCAAGGAGCACAGAGCATTACCTGGCATAGAGATGAGATGTCCAAGGCTCCACCAGGTTGGGGAAGCGGATAGCCAGATCTCCTGCTGCAATGATGAGGTTGGATCTGACCCCAGGCAGAGTGGATTTCTCCATCATGGTGAACAGCAGGCGCAAGTGGGAGTCACAGAACTCAGAGCTGAGGAGACGGGACACAAGAGAAGGCATAGAGCCCCAAATCCCATCCCTCAGAGAGCAGCAAGACAAAAACCACCCCAACCAACCAAAGAAGCCCAGCTATAGATGCTGGGTTGTGCTTGTTCTCTCCACAGGCAGGGAGCTGCAATGTTTGCAGGGACACAGCTAGGCAGAACCTGGGCAGTACCTGATCATGCACAACTTGCCAAGAGCTAGGGCTGCAGCAGCTGAGAGGGCTGAGTTGCTGTAGAGTCCAGGGTTGTTGCAGATCCTGAGCACCAGTGGAACAAAGGCAGAGAGGAGGTGCTTCCCTAGAGAGTGGGGATGGAGACAGCCAGTGTTAGAGCAGTCTTGTGCATCCCTCTTGAAGAACAATTCCTCAGTGTATCCTAGAACTCCTGCAAACTTCAGGAACTGCTTGACTCCTCCCCTGTGAGGACAGGTTAAGGGAGTTGGGATTCTTCAGCCTGGAAAAGAGAAGGCTGCAAGGGGATCTTATAGCAGTTTATCAGTACCTAAAGGGAGATTTTAAGATAGAAGGGAAAGACTTTTCAGCTGGTCAGATTGCAATATGACAATGGGAAAGGTTACAAGCTGAAGGAGGGAAAATTTAGATTGGAGATTAGAAGGAAGTTCTTTCCCCAGAGAGTGGTTAGGCACTGGCACAGGTTGCCCAGAGAGGTTGTGGCTGCTCCATCCCTGGCAGTGTTCAAGGCCAGGCTGGATGTGGCCCTGCGTGACCTGGTCTAGTGATTGGCATCCCTGCCCATGGCAGGGGGGTTGGAACTAGATGATCTTTAAGGTCCCTTCCAACCTAGGATTCTATGACTCCTTTTCCCCATTGAAAAAACACCCCCAGAGCAGCACAGCAAAGAAACAGACTAGATGGAAACTGACACTGAGCAAAAAAAGACGTCAGTATTTCCTTCTAAAGGAAAAAGCCTTCCTCCTGCTAGATCTGCTCCCCACCAGCCCTTTTCTTTCACCCAGACAGATGGAGCCAGCAGCCCTTCGTGGCAGGGACACTTACCATCTAGAAGTTCCTTCTCACAAATACTGTGGATGAGCTCAGCCTCAGTGTCATCAGCTGTGGCTCCCACAAGGCCCAGCTCCTCCTCCATGGTGGTCTCATTGCCTGTGCTCTGTGCAGAGAGGAAGGCTGTAAAAAAGATGTCCAGGCAAGAAGCAGCCTTTCCTTCACCAAGTACTCTTCTCTCAGGTGAGAGGTGCTGCTCAAAGTGGCCTTTGAATTGCTGGTCTTGTGAGCAAGATTAGGGGAAACCTTNATATTAACCTGAGGAAAAACTTCTTTGCAGTTCAGGTGCCAGAGCACTGGCCCAGGCTGCCCAGGAGGCTGTGGAGTCTCCTTGTCTGGAGACATTGCAGAGCTGCCTGGATGCATTCCTGTGTGACTTGGTCTAGGTGATCCTGCTCTGGCAGGGGGGTTGCACTAGATGATCTTTCTAGGGCCCTTCCAACCCCTGACATACTGGGATACTGTAACCAACACAGATCCATTTCTAGTCCCAAAGCACCCATTACCCTGGCCTTTGTGCAGCCTCAGGAGTGTATTCTCCATAAGTTTGCTGTAGCAGTAGCTGGGACACAAAGAGCTGCCCAAAAAACCCCACAAGCAACCAAGCCCTCAGTTCTCACCCTGGGTCTCTGTTTCTTTGTGCTGCTGGCAGGAGGCTTCTTGCTCTTCTCCTCTCGGAGGATGCGGCGCCTGCGCAGCTCTGCACTCACTGCCACTTCCAAATACACCACCTGCTGCAGTGCCACCTGCCCCACAAGGGACACCAGGTGCAGCAGCATGAATGTAGGGACACTGCTACCCCCATGAGACACTCCACTGGGAGAAGCCTCTGCATCTACTGGAGAAAAGAAGATATTACAGTTGTTCATGGAATCACNGCACCCCTAGGTCCCTCTGTGCCTGGCAGCTCTGCAGCCACTGCTCCCCAAGCCTAGAGCACTGCTGGGGGTTGCTATGGCCAAGGGGCAGCACCTGGCATTTGGCCTTATTGATCAGTGGTGATCTACACCTCCTCCCCCATCAGTTCTTGCCAAGTCTCAGTGCATAACCCAGCTCCATGCTTTGCAGACTCCTTTCACAGACCCTTCCACGCCAACACCTCCACTAGCCCCTCAGTTCTGTTCTCCTCCTACAATTACTCTAGTCCACCCAGTCACCACACTTGAAACCACAGGAACACAGTAACATTTCCTTACCAGCTTTCTGCCCATCAGCCTCCTGCACCTTCTGCAGAGCTTGCTGAGTGCACTCCTGCAGGATGTGAGCACATATCTCCTCTGCCCCTTCTGCTAGCTGGTAGATGAGCATTATTGCTGCCTCCATGAAGGGGATCCAGTGACTACTTGGCTGGGGAAAGCCTGAGGAGAAGAGATAGTGATGTAGTGCACATGCTACCAACACCACAGGCTGGCTCACAGCCCAACTTCCTCTCCTTCAAACCTATTGCTGCCTTGGGCTCACCTTTACTCAGAGTCTTGCTCAGGCAAGCAAAGAGCATGTGGTTCTGTGGCAGTCGAAAAGGTCCATCACTCTTCCCTAGTGCTGGCTGCAGAGAGAACAGAGGAGTCACTCTCACCACACAAGAGGTCTTCCCATGCCCTTTCCAGTAGCTAACCCTGCTGTGCTCATCAGAGCCATGCTAGGCCCATGGCAGAGACATCCAGCACTGCTCTGCTACTAAACACACAGTAGGAAGATCAATGTCACTTGGGAAGGCATAGTGGCAGCACTTGAAAGCTTGGCCAGATGCTGATCCCAGGCCAACCCAGAGAGTTTCACCATTAATCAAAAGGACTCTTTTGAAATCTCAACATAACTCTCTTAAAATCTGATATTAGCTACTCATTTTCAACAATGAATGAAGAGGGAAAACCTTTAGAGCATCTTCAGTGTCATCAACCTAAGTCAACTAGATGCCCCTGCCCAGGGGCACACTCTGTGGGGCATTGAGGGGACAGGACTGAGTTCTTGTTAATAAAACAGAGGCTCAAAGAGATTTATTATAACCAAATGGCTGCTTATATAGTCCAAGGCTTGTCTATCAGCAAGCCTCCAGGCATTTCCCACCAATACAGTAAGAGAATGCAGAAAGATGCAATGTCTGACAAGCTGCTGGCAAGGCTTAGCCATGTAGCCTGGACCAAGCACCTGTTCTGCTATGTTTTCTACATCAAGCATCATGATGTGGTAAGCACAACATGGCCAGGTTTGGAAAACCTTTCATGTTTTATCTTCAGCTGTACAGCTGACAACTCCCAAATATCAGTTAATAGAGAGGGCAAAAGAATCACAACAGCAGAGAACATCAGTAGAGGAAAGGGCTTCATGGTTGAGGAGACACAAATCACTTCAGAATGGGGAGGCTGAGGAAAAGAATTGAAAGGAAAACAGATTTTCTTGTGCACTGAACTCTTTACTAATTGAATTCAGCCTGCTGCCTAATGAAAATTCTTTTATGGCATGCTCACTGATGTATGCTAAACTTCCCAGGCAGGGCTGCTGAATGCTCTCAACCTACTGCATTTCCAAATCACTAGGAATGTAATCACTTCTCCCTCTTCTCAATACAAACCATCTCTCTCCACCTCCTCCTCTGGGTTTCTGGATGACCTCAAGAACAAACTAGACTCTTACCTTAGGGTTACTGGCTAGTTTGGAGATGGCACAGCACACTTCTTGAGCCAGGTGATAGTCTTCAGATGCTTTCTCAGAGAGCCCTACTGTCATCAACACATCCAGGTTGCTCCCTATGATCTCTGGCTTCCCTCTAGGGAACAGAAGGGATGGGGGGAATTACAGGAGCTGCTGCTAGAAGTTTACAGAAGCATGGATAATAACCAAGAGAAATACTCCTTGTGCCTTGTGGAAGGCAGTGGTTTGAGTAAGAGGGAAAGAAAAACACAATCCATTCAGTGACTCAAGATCTTAGCATCTTGGCCTGGATCAAAAACAGTGTGAGCAGCAGGAGCAGAGCAGTGATCATCCTCCTGTGCTCAGCACTGGGGAGGCCACAGCTAGAGTGCTGGGGTCAGTTCTGGGCCCCTCAGGCCAAGAAGGAGCCAGAGGCATTGGAGTGTGTGCAGAGAAGGGCAAGGAGGCTAGGGAGGGCTCTGGAGAATGTCTGATGAGGAGCAGCTGTCACTCATTCTACCTCTACTAAAATGCTGAGGGGACTTGAACACCTTTGTGCTGGGGAGAGGCTGAGAGAGTTGGGGCTGCTTAGGCTGGAGCAGAGCAGCCTGAGGGGAGAGCTGAGCAATGCTTCTCAAGCCTTGCAGGGTGGGGGGCAGGAGGCTGGGGCCAGGCTTGGTTCTGGGGTGCCCAGGGACAGCACTAGAGGCAATGGGCACAAACTAGCAGCCAGGCACTTCCAGCTGAACAGCAGGAGCAACTTCTTTCCTTGGAGAGTGGTGGAACACTGGCCCAGGCTGCCCAGGGAGGTGCTGGAGTCTCCATCTCTGGAGAGATTCCCAAGCCAGCTGGAGCCCATCCTGTGCAAGCTGCTCTAGTGATGCTGCTCTGGCAGGGGGGTTGCACTAGATGAGCTCCAGAGGTCCCTTCCAACCCCTAACAGGCTGTGATTCTGTGTGTTAAGCTAGCAGAAGAGATACAGATTTAAAACCTACAGAGGAAATCAAGTCACCATGCATCAGCTGGTCCATATACATGCTCTTATCCCACAGCAAGGGCCAGGTAGTTGATTCTGGAATAAATATCAACTCCCTGTAGATCCTCCTGCTCACAAAATGCTCCTGGGCCATGGGCTCACCTTGCCATCATCCCCAGCAGCATGACAGCAGCACATTGTTCTAGTGAGCAGCACTGGCATTTTCCTGTGAAGCGTTCCCAAAGCAGCCTGATGACAGCAGGCTTTATTTCATCTTTCTGCACAAACTCTGAGAGCTGGGAAAAGAAATGAGAACCAGAAAAAGTAGGGAGAGGCAGAGGAGGATGGACTTCAAAACAACACTGACAAGTAACAACATTTTGGCTTGTAGCAAAAATAGCATGACCAGAGAAGTGATCATCCTCCTGTCCTCAGCACTGGGGAGGCCACAGCTAGAGTGCTGGGGTCAGTTCTGGGCCCCTCAGGCCAAGAAGGAGCCAGAGGCATTGGAGTGTGTGCAGAGAAGGGCAAGGAGGCTAGGGAGGGCTCTGGAGCACAAGTGTGCTGAGGAGCAGCTGAGGGCACTGGGCTTGCTTAGTGTGGAGAAGAGGAGGCTCAGGGCAGACCTTAGCTCTCTCTGCAACTCCCTGCAAGGAGGTTGCAGTGAGCTGGGGGTAGGT
Source organism: Bucco capensis (assembly GCA_013396975.1). Taxonomy (NCBI): domain Eukaryota; kingdom Metazoa; phylum Chordata; class Aves; order Piciformes; family Bucconidae; genus Bucco; species Bucco capensis. Next base: position 1,640 of record VWZO01005750.1, on the reverse strand, counting down.
CTCTTCTGCAGGGTTACCAGGGAGAGGACAAGAGGAAATGGCTTCAAGTTGCAGCAGGGGAGGTTTAGATTAGATATAAGGAGGAATTTCTTCCCTGCAAGGGTTGTTAAGTGTTGTCCCAGGCTGCCCAGGGAGGTGCTGGAGTCACCATCCCTGGAGGGGTTGAAGAAACATTTAGCTGTGGTACT
>VWZO01005749.1:0-48438 GCA_013396975.1 Bucco capensis | reverse complement strand
TCCATCCCTCCCTCCCTCCCTCCCTCCTTCCACCCAGCCCTCTCAGCAGTGATGCCAGGCACCAAGTGTATTTTCCTGCACTTGAGAGGCTCCCTGCTCCTGCTCCTCCTCCAGGAATTGCTGTGCCCCGGGAGCCATGGCAAATGTGATTCTCACGAGGGCACATGTCTGTAATTTTCCCTTTGGAAGGCACAGTATCAGCCACAATAGAGGTGCACACGTGTGCTTGACAAGCTGCCTGGCATCTCCTCCCACTGCCTTGCTGCATGCCTTCCCAGGGCAGGGAAAGGGCAGGATCCCGGGGTGGATGAGGTGGATGTAAAGAGCCAGTGCCATCTGAACCACACAAGCAGTCTGACCTCACCATCCAGGATGCTTTGCCTTCTCCTGCCTTTCTTGGCTGGGCTCCTGTGGCTGTGCTAGCTCCCTCTTCAGCAGGAATGTCCTCTGGAGCTGGGCCTCTCAGCTGATCCCATCTCCCCACCTGCTGGTGCCGTTATGGCTCCTTCCACATCCCTCTGGAGCTGTGGCTGGAGGTGTTCAGGAAGTCCCAGATGTCACCCTGAGCCCTTCTGGAGTGATGCTGAGGAGATAGCTGCTCTGCTACAGCTCCCAGAGGATGCTCAGCACTCCTGAGGGAAAAGCCAAGCACCAGCCCAGCTTGGCTGGAATGGGAGACAGAAACATGGGAGAAGCTTGGAGAGCAGCTGGGGACTTGGTTCTGAGAGAAGGGAAAAGAAGGAAAAGAGGAGGAGGAGGAGGAGGAGGAGGAAGAAGAAGAAGAAGAGGAAGAAGAAGAGGAAGAAGAGGAGGAAGAAGAGGAGGAAGAAGAAGAGGAAGAAGAGGAGGAAGAAGAGGAGGAAGAAGAGGAAGAAGAAGAGGAAGAAGAAGAGGAGGAGGAGAAGGAGAAGGAGGAAAAGAGGAGAAGAGGAGAAGGAGGGGAAGAAGGAGAACAGACCTGGTTGCTGACCCTAGCAATACCCAAGGATTGCTTTGGTACCTGGTGAGCATGGATCCCCTGTGGACTGGAAGAAGAAAGGTGAATCCCTGTGCAAGACGAAGCCTCTCCTGGCTAAATGAGCCTCTTGATCCTGCAGGAGGAAGAGAGGCACATTTGCTGCTCTCTGCCTGCCTTGCCATGAAGGAAAAGGCAGCAGGCAGCACCAAAGGAGCTGCTGTGCTCTCCAAGGGGAGCAGCCCTGATCCAGCTCTTGTTCCAGGGAGCTCTCTTCTCTCTCTGTGCTTTGGTTTAGGGATTTTTGTGCTGGCTCCCAAAGCATTGGTGATCATCCTTGTTGCCTGAGATGCACAGCAAAGAGGGAGATGATGGGACTAGGAGAAGACATGGAGAAGAGAGGTGGATGATGCCCTTTGGAGCCAGAAGAGTGAGTCTGTTACCTCCCTGGAGCCCCAGTTAGCTTTGGGAAGGGATGAGCAAGGTCTGAGGAAAGGACAGGGTTCCCTGAGCACAGTGGGATAGGAAAAGGCTGGATGGGAGTGGAAGATTCCCTGGGCTCATCAAGTCTCTCTCATTAAGCAGTGTACAAACAGAAGCACAGTCCCACTAATTAACACCACTCACATGCCATAGCCATGGATGCCAGCAAGCAGAACCCACTTGGTCCCATTTTGTTCCCTCACACCTCTGCTTCCAGCTCTGCCTCCCAGGTGCTACCTCTGAGCCTCATTAAAATAAATTGGCTGTGAGCAGAGGCTTCAGCTGAGAAAAAACCCTCCCCTTCTGCATACAATGCAATTACTTGCTGCAGCTCCTTTGCCCAGAAATGGGCAATTATTCTGGAGTATACTGATATTTATATTTGCCAGGCCCTCCCTGGTTCCCAGCTCCATCTTTAGCTGTGCATCACGTGGAGGAAGAAGTTCTCATTACACCCTGCTTTTGTCTTAAAGCCTCCATCAGACTCTTCCTTTGCTGGCTCCTGGTCCTTGGAAGGGGAGGAACAGTGGGCAGGGATTGTCCAGTTGTTCTCCTCTCACCATTCACCTTGCATTGTGCATCAGCAGGCTCTGCCAGACTTGGAAGTGCAGATGGGATGATCCAACAGCATCAGTGGCTGCAGACCCCAGGAGACCAAACAGGATCATGCAGAGATGGATAAAGCTGCTGGAATCTGTGCCCCAGGATCCTTCCTTTAGCTCAATGCTTGTGTGACCTGGGGTTTGCCTTGGGAGCCACTAAGCTGTAGCCCTGAGGAGAGCAGCTAGATGCTTCTTAACCCCNCTAGGATTCTATCCCCCTGGGCAGCCTGGGCCAAGCCTGAACAAGCCTTGCAGGGAAGGAATTCCTCCTGACATCCAATCTAAACCTCCCCTGGGACACCTTGAACACGCAAGGCAGGGCCAGCACATATCCCCTGGACGCTGCCTTCTCCCTTGCGGGATGCCCGCAGAGGGGAAGATGCTCTGCTGGCAGCCTAAGGGATGTGTCCTGGGGTCAGCCTGTGCGTGCAGCAGCGCCCCTAGAGGCCAGGAGGTCCTGCCCACAGCCCCTGCGGGGAGCAGCAGGCTGTGACCTGTGAGTGGCACTGCCTTCCCCTCCTGAACCTGTATTAATGTCACAGCTGAGCAGCTCTGCGCCTGCCAGCACAATTCCCAACACACAATATTTGTTCTCCAGTAACAGGACATGCTTTGATTTAGCTGATGTTGCTAGGGAATAGATTGAAGGTGCATTGAGCAGGCAGCTCTGTTCAATAGCAGCCACTGCAGGAAGAGAGATGGTGAAATAATTACTGGAGTGCTGTTAGGTGGTAATTATGCTGCTGTAATTGATGAACCTTCCCCCGTGCAGTAAAACCCCTTCCTGCTAATGGCAAGCAGCAGCTCTGCTTCCCCTGCCTCCAGAAAAGGCTTCATTGCCCAGCCCAAAGGCACAGGTGAGCAGTGTGATGGAGCACTGGAGGCCAGAGGGGAAAGATCTCCACAGCAGCATTGATCTTGGTCTACCCAGAGCCCCCTCTGAAGGACAGAGTAAATTCTGGGCCATAACTAAGCTTCAGTTCCACAGCCCAAACTCCAATTGCATTCTCTGCCCTGCCTCCTTCCTGGCATCACAGCAGCCAGGATGCTGATTGCCATCAGGCACCAGTCATTGCAGGGAGAGCTTTGCTCCTGCAGGGATCCCTGATTCCTGCATCCCTGAGCCTCTTCTCCTCTCCCTGGGGTAAAGCAGGAGCCAGGTGACATTGTGTGTGCAAAGGGACCTGGATCCTGCATCCCTGAGCCTCTTCTCCTCTCCCTGGGGTAAAGCAGGACACAGGGACTGAGGTGGCCATGGACAGCCCAAACCTTGGAAGATAAACAAGAAGGAATAAAGATCATCCCCAAAAGGAAGGATCTCAACTCTCAGATGAGGGAGGGATTGAGGCTGAGAGCCCTGGCAATGCTGAGGCTGGAGCAGAGCAGAGCCAGAGGGGAGCTGCTCCATGCTGAGCAAGAGCTGAAGGGTATAGGGGGCAAGAGGCTGGGGCCACACTCTGCTCAGGGGTGCCCAGGGATGGCACAATGGGCACACACTGCAAGCCAGGAGCTTCCAGAAGGAGAAAGTTGTTTGTTGTGAGGGTGCAGAGCCCTGGCCCAGGCTGCCCAGAGAGCTTGGGGAGTCTCCTGGGGTGCAGAGATTGCCAAGACCCTGGAGCTGCTGTGGTGCAGGACACAGGGCAGGGGCTGTCTGCTGCTGCTGCTGGGGTCACTGAGCATGAATGTTATCTGCAGCTCTGGAACAGGACCCAGAATTCAAATTGCATTACCCTGCTGCTTTAAACTTGATTTATCTCCAGTGACTCAGACATCCTTGAATATTACCTCCTAACAAATACAAGCACAGCTCTCTTAGCACTGCTCCAAGGCAGATTGTGAGGGGGCCCAAGGGCAGCAAGGTCTTCTGTCTTTTCTTTACCTTCCTGCTGTGCCTTTATGGACCCAAATCCCACCACTGTGTCATTCCTACCCGTGGCAGTTGGAAGGCACCATCAGAGCAGAGCAGAGCAGAGCAGAGCAGATGATTCTCCTCATCTCTGAAAGCACAGTGCAAGAACAAAACATCACTGAGTGTCAGAGCTGAAGAAGCAGCAGGCACAAGCTCCTCTGCTCCACCAGTGCCTCTTGTTCTTGCAAACCACAGGCATGAGGAGGATGCAGATTTGTTTGCTCCCATCCATGTGGAAGGAGCAGTTCCATGGATGCATGTGGCCTCATCTCAGCTTGCTTGGTGCTGGAGACTTGCTGAAGCTCACGAGCTGCTGACAGCTCTGAGGAGATCAGACACAGCACACTGCTGCATCTCCATGGCCTTGTGTGTCTTCTCCAAGCTGTCCTCCTGCCAGGTGCAGAGGGAACAGAGGGACATGCATCCCTCCTGGGGAGGGAACAGGATTTGCATCTCCGAAGGAAGCTCTGAAATTAGCTCAATTATTGATGCCATTTCCTAGAAAGCTCTGAAATTAAAGCTATTTGTCAGAGCAGAGGCAGGGCACTGTGCTTTCCTCACAGGCTCCACTGCTCTCTTTGGAGCTGCTCCACCCTGCATCACCCCAGGATGCACAGGAGGGATAAGGATGCAGTTTGGGAGGGGAAGGCAATATGAGAGGCACCTTTGGTGCAATCAATAAGCTTGTCTGTGTGCTGCATGCACCTGAGTTATTACTGTCATTTTAAAGACAATTAAAACCATTCATTGCTGAAGTTTCCAGAGGCAGGACACTGAGCTGCTCCCCTGGATGCTGATGGATCAGGCTGGAGGAATGCTGATAGGAGCTGGTGATGAGGGAGGAATTGTCCTTGCTACCCCCCATGGGCAGAGAATGCTTCTCTTTTTGCTCATCATTGTCATCAAAAGCTTGAGGGTCTGCAGTTTGTTCCATTTCAGGGCTGCAGTTACCCAGCTTGTTCCACAGCACTCCTCTCTGCTCAGTCCTGTGGATAACCATCAGGTAATCCAAGAAAAAGGGGAGATTCCAGCCTCATTCATGGCATCTTGCCTCCTCTCTCTCTCCTCTGTGTGTGTGTTAGGGCAGGAGGAGATGGGAAGGCTTCCTGCCCTTCCAGCTCAACAAAGAGAGAGGGAAAGCAGCTGAAACACCCCAAATATCCCAAGGAAAGTATTATTCCTTGCAAGTTTTCCCTGTCCTGAGGGAAATGAGCCCTGTCTCCTAAGAATTTGCAGTGGAACTTCATTCTAATATGGCTTTAACTGTTCAGGGAGCCAGCTGGAATCTTAACATCTCCCTGAGCTCTCTGCAGGAGTCTCCTTGCTTCTGCTCCATGAAGGCTTCCTGGGATCATCCTGACTCCTCAAATCCACTGGTGGTCATCCAGGAGGACAATGGGAAGGGAAGGGAAGGGAAGAGGAATGGTGGTTAACTCCAATCCATTTCCCATGGTTTTCCTGCCAAGCAGGATCAGTGCTGCACTCCCATCAGGGAGCTGCAGGTTGTGCCCTAAGCTTTCCTCCTCATCTGTGCCTCAGTTTTCCACATCAGCAGCCCAGATGCTGGGGCTCTTACCCCAACCTTGGTGGGGTGGACATGCCCCAGATAGCCCTGACCACCCCTGGCCACAGTCCCTGTCCCTGCCTGGCCCTGCCTGGCCTGCCTGTCCCTGCCTGGCCTCCAGCTCTCTCCTGGGGCTCTGTTGAACTTGGCTGGCTTGATATTTGCAAGGAAAGACAGGATGGTGCCCAGAGGACTTGAGTGCCTCCTCCTCCTCCTCCAGCAGCTCCTTGCATCTGTCAGCACAAGCTCCCTCCTTCCTAAATCACTTTTGGAGTTTGTATTAATTTTTTAATCATCTGCCTATGAATGATTAATAAATGTTTAACAGCTCATGAAATATGTATCACCTCTCCCTCTGGTAGCAGCTCCATCTTCACTTGTTATCACTCGTGGGGATGAGCAACAGCTACCAGGCTGCTGCAGGAGTGAAGGAGCAGCCTGGTGCCTGCCTCTCCAGACCCAGCCCTTGCTTCCCTTCCTCCTCCCCGGGATGGGCAGGAGAGCAGGGGAAGGATTCTGAGCAGCTCTGCAGCCACTGAGGGCCAAAGGATCTGGCCTGGAAGAGCTCAGCTGCCCTGAAGATCCTGCTGGCCAGGCTTGCACAAGTGATCCTTCTGATGAAGAGAGCAGGAGCTGCACCAGCTCCCTGTGGATAACCTCTTCCTGATCTGGGCATTCCTGGACTATCTTGGATGTGAGAGCTCTCACAGGTAAGTCATGGTGATGAGGAGAGCTCCTGCCTGTCTGTGGGGCTCCAGAGGCACTGCAGCCTGTGGCTGCTCTCCCTGCACTCAGCCTCATCCCATCCCAACTCAACTCCATGGCAGCAGCAGCAGCACTGCCCTGGAGCTCCTCTGAGCCAGCCCACACTCCTGCCACCTCCCATCCAGGCTGCTCCAGGAGCCCAAAGTCCTGCAGCAAGCACAGCCCTGGGCCACAATGCTGCTGCTGAGAGCCCCAGAGCTGCCCCTGTGCTGAGCCCTGAGCAGAGCACAGCAGGGCTGCCTTCTCTCCAGAGCTCTCTGCTGATGGAGCAAGCCTGTGAGAGCCAAAGGAGTGAATACAGGAACCAAGAAACAAACACACAGCGAGCAGCTCTTGGTGTGCTGAGTGCTCCTCAGACCCCAGCAAATGTTCCTCCTCTCAGATGAGCAGATCCCTGCCAGAGACAGGAGCAAGGGTGTGCAATAAACACATCTGAGCTAGTGGGGACTGCTTTGTGTTCCCAGCGTGGTCCCTGTGCCTGTGGATAGCATTAACACCCTCCAAAGCCATCTTGTGAGGACTGGCAAAAGCCTGGTGGGAAGAGCTGGGGATGCAAGCAGGACCTGGTGCTGCTGAGGAGAGGCTAAAGGGACCAGCAAGCCACTGGCAGATGCTCAGGTGCCTGCACACCATGAAGCTCTCTGCTGGGCTGGCTAGCCTGGCACCTCTCCCATTCCTGGGACATGCCACCTGGCAGCATGCTGAGGGACCTGGCCAGGGCTGGGACACCCTGTCTGCTGCTAAAAGCCCAGGGCAGTGGGGGTGGCACCATCCCTGGAGGGACTGGAGAGCTGTGGAGATGTGGTGGAACAGGACTAGGACTGGCAATAGGCAGAGGGCTCTGTGGTGTGTCTCTTTGTGGCTAAATGCCATCCCTGCCCCAGCACTGCTGCTTGTCCCCAGCTCAGGCCTGTCTCTGGGTGTCAGCAGAGCCAGCCAAGCCTGCTGTCACTTACCAGGAGAGCCTGCATGACAAATGCCTCTGATGACAGCAGGGATTTGGTTATCTTTGGCACCTCAGAGTATCAATTTCTACTATTAGGAGGAAATAATTGCCCTGGGTGACAATCCAGCAGGCAGGCAGACTGTACCTCATTGCCTCCAGTGCTCTGTGTTGTGTCACACCGTGTCAGGAAGGAAATCTGAATCATAAACTGGGAGGCAGAGTCACTCCTCTGCTCTTGACAGAGGAACAGAGCACACCTGTTAATTCCAGCAGCTTGGAAATGATTTGGGGCAGGGAAGAACCCAATCCCAGTGCCTCCAGCAGCACCCCATGGGCTGAGGGCACCCAGCCCAGCCCCAGCTCCTCTGCTGATGTGCTGGAGGTTGGTGCCAGCATCCCCAGCCCAGGCATCCTCCCTGTCCTGCCTCTGCCCTCAGGCAGTCACCAGCAGCCCAGGACAAGCCCCAGAGCCCCAGCTGCAGGGGGGAAGGTTCATGCAGCAGGCACTGCTCCGAGCTGTGTCTTGCCATGAACAAGAGGTGACTGTTTGCCCTTCTCCAGGAGCTCACCAAGACCTTAGAGGAGCTCCTTCCCAGCAGCCAGAGCTGCTCCTCAGCTCATGAGGGCCATGTCCCCAGCCCACCTGCAGAAGGTAGCAGTCCACTCATCCCTGCCAGAACTGCTTGGAGTAGGCACCAAGAGTTCATCTCTTTAATGATGCTTCTAAGATCCTGAAAGATTCATACTAAAAGCAGTAAAGCAAGGGGAAAAAAAAAACCAACCCTCTTTGGCAGCTCTGAGCTGGAGCAAAGGTCCCTCTGGTCCTGCAGAGCTCAGAGGGGCCACAAAGGTTTATTTCAGGAAGAAAATGTTGGAAAGGAGCAAATGGAAAGGAGCCTCTCCAGGAAAAACATTCCCTTCAGTGCTCCATGCAGCCTCCTCTGCCCTGACCTGGTCCTTTGGGACCTCACAGCCACCCTGTCCTTAGCTGGCAACATCGACCTCTGCCTTGCCTGGCAACATCCACCTCTGCCTTGCCTGGCAACATCCACCTCTGCCTTGCCTGGCAACATCCACCTCTGCCTTGCCACACCTGGCAGGATGCATTCGGGTTGCCATCAAGCCTCCATCACCTTTTCCACAGGGCTACACCCCAAAGAGCCTTCCCCAGCCAGGGAGTAAAGGGTTTGGAGCTCTTCACCCTGCACCCTGAGCTCTGCTGCTCTTGCCCAGCTGCCCTACTTTGAGTCCAAACAAGCTATTCCATGGCAGAGAAGTCATATTTAGTCCCTGAAACTTTGATATCAAGCTTGGTCCTTGGGCTCTCTGCCATAAAGCCTAAGGCCCAAGCAAGGCAGATGCATCACTAATCCATTTAGCACCTAATGAACAGGCAGGACAAATAAGGAGAGGCTTGGGTCTCTCCCTGCAGGTTGAGCACCTGAGCCTGGTGAGGCTCAGCATCTCAGCTCTGTGTCTGCAGCACTCTCTCTGTTCTCCTTCCATCCCAACCCAAGAGATCCTGAGCTGCAGGATGCAGCTCCTGAGCCTGATTCCCATCTGCTGGTGAGTCCTCCTGCCCCAGCATCCCTGGGGATGGGGAAGGAGATGCCATCATGGGGGTTTGTGTTTGGTATTGGGTTTGTGTGTGTATATATATATATATGTGCTTCATTTCCTTGTTATTATTTACATGGCAGTAGTTTCATTTCCAGTGCCCAAGTCTCTCTGTCAATTCCCCCTTTTTCCTCCCTGCAGTGGGGGTAAAGGAGATCCTGGAGAAGCTGTGTCCCTGGGTTAGTGGCTGGCCCAGCCCTCAGCAGCCTGAGCTCTGCTGCTCCTGCCCCCAGCCCAGGGAGCCCAGTGCTTGCCCCCAGCCAGTGCCTCAGGCAGATCAGTGATGTCTGTGCTGCCCAGGGCAGCTCCCATTGCAGCCAGGGCTCTGCTGAGGGACAGGAGCATCCCCTCAGCCTCTCCCTGCTGCCTTCTCCCAGCACTGCTCTCCATGAGCATTCTCAGCTTCCATCCCACCTCTGCTCCTGGAATGGGGGGGGGAAAGCTGCTCCCCTCACCCCAATTCCATCTGTGCTCTTGCTTGGGATTTTCTTCCTGCCTACATCCATGGAGCTAAAAATAACCCTGAGGAGCCCATTTGATTTTAGCCTGTGAGTGTCCCTATGAATATTCATCATCCTCCAGATGATAAATGCTGCAGAGTTCCAGGCTCTGGGAAGAGGATGGCAGAGCCCAGGGGAACAGAATGGCTTGGGTTTTTTTCTCTCCTTGTCCTATTTCAAGGCAGTTTCACACATCCTGCATTCCCAATGTGAAGTCTAGCACTGAATGTTTAAAGTGCCTGAGAGGCTCTGGGATGTTCTGGGCTGCAGGAACACAGGCCAAGTTTCCATGCAAAAAGGGAATGCTTCCAAAGGAATTCCCTCTGGTTGTCTGCAAGGAGAGTGTACTTGTTGAATCACTGAATCTGGGCATGGTTTGGGTGGGAAGGACCTCCCAAGGTCACCTAGTCCAACCTACAGCATTCCCAGCCCCAACCAAGCTGAGCTGGGATGGGCACAGGGATGAATGGGACATCTCCCACTTCTCTGAGCAACCTGGTACAGGCTCTCAGCACCCTCAGACTCAATAATGTATCCCTTTTATTTAGTCTAAATCTCCTCTTTCAGTTCCAAACCATCACCCCTTGTCCTGTCCCAACAGCTCCTACCAAGAAGTCTCTCCCCATCTTTCTCCTAGTCCCTTTAAGCACTGAAAGGCACAAGAAGCTCTCTCTGAGCCTTCTCTTCTCCAGGCTGAACAAGCCCAACTCTCCCAGCAGAGAGCTTCCAGCCTCCCATCATCTGTGTGTCCTCCTCTGGATGTTGTCCAGCAGCTCCATGTGTGTGCTGAGCACTGCAGAGCTGAGCTGTGCCCAGAGCAGAGGCACAATCCCCTCCCTTGACTTCCCTCTCCTTTCCAAGCAGGTGTTATCAGCTCTCTCCTGCCCCAGCACAGAACCTCATCCTCTGTTTCAGACAAGGGAAGTCTCTCCATGTCCCCAGGACCCAGTGCTGCTGGCAGAGGGACACTTCCCCTGAGCTCCAGGGCAGGGCTGGTGGGAGCCCAGGCAGCTCCATGCTTCCCTGGGGAGCTGGGGCTAGGCTTTGGGTGATTGCCCTCAGGAGCCATGAAGTATGGGGTGATGGTGAGCAGTTTCCAACTGGAAAAGAAGGGGTTTTTTGCAGCCAAAATGCCTGTGTCAATGCTCTTGAAGCAGAGGAGGAGCTGGATGGGTTTGAGCAGACAGATGTCTTGTTCCATATCTCTTCTGTGCCGGTGGCCTGGGCACACACAGCAGAGGAAATGCCTGAGCTGCTTAGGACTCAAACAGGGAAGATCTTGCCTGAGGGGAAATGTCTCCTAATGCTTTCTAGTGCAAGGGAATTTTAAGGCCTGAAGCATGAAGAAGTGCCCAAGGAGCCAGTGCAGCTCTTTGTCAGAGCTTGCTGACCTGGCAGGAGGTGCTTGGCTTGTGTAGGTGACACAGCTCAGCCCACCCCAGCTCCTCAGAGCCTCTGATGCCCTCTTGAAGATGATCTCATCAGAGGAGAGCCCTGAAAGCCTTCTCATCACTCAGTGCTTCTCACTCCATGCCAGCAGATCAGGCTGCTGGAGAGAGGCTTTGGAGCACTTGAGCATGAGAGGCAGGATATCAAACACTCTTGAGCTAAAGACTTTCCCTTCACGGGTCACCAGGGAGAAACAGGTCACAAGAGGAAAGGAAGGAAGCTAGAGGCTGTTGTGCTCTGGCAGTCTGGGGCCAGAACTAGTCCCCAATGTGGCAGCAGGAGCAGCTCCTGGGTAGAGTCCTGGTGTCACTTTCCATCTGCCTGGTGCAGGAGGTGAGGAGAGTACTGGGGACAGATGGAGAGATCCAGGCCTGCTCTCCTCCCCCAGCTCCAAAGCTGAACAAGGACTGAGCTGAGGCAAGGAGAGCTCTGCCTGTCCTCCTCCATCCCTCCCACCCCAGAGCACAGCTGGCAGGAGGACATCCCTCCTCTTGCCACATCTCCTGCTCCTTCCCTCCTGCTGCCAGAGCCTTGGAGCACCTCCAGTGCCATTGCTCTTGCTCTTCAGAAGTGAAGGTGTGTGGACAATGAAGCTAATCAGTGCTAGCCTTGCCAGAGGTGATGGAGCTTCAGGAACATGACATCCTCCTCTCTGCTCCTCATTGTGCCTAATCACCTGAGCCATAGGTCCCAGCAGGAATCAATGGGGCTCTGCTGCAGCTAATGATTGCTAATTCTCTTGGAAAAAAAGGAACCAGAAAGTGCTATTGAATATGACACTTCTCATTATCTGAAGCCAATTAGCCTTCTGCTGGAGCCTGAGAGTTGGAGGCCAGCTCACTGCTGGTGTCCCAGAGTCCATGGAGGATATCACCTTTCCATTTCCCCAGTGCTTTAGGGCTTTCCCCAAGGGAAAAGGACAAGGAAGTGCTGCAGAGAGTCCAGCAGAGGCTAGGGAGATGCTGAGGGCACTGGAGCAGCTGTGGCAGGAGGAAAGGCTGAGAGGCCTGGGGCTGAGCAGGCACCTCAGGGAGCAGAAACAGCTTGATGCCCCTGGGACACTCCCCATGGTCTCAGCCAGCTCAAAGTGCTGCTGCTTCCAAGCTGCTCCTCTTCTTGTGTCCTCTCCTTCATGCCAACACAGGCATGCCTCAGCCCGTGCAGCTGAGGGCTGGAGGCTTCCCTGCCTGAAGTCTCCCAACCTCTCCTCCTTCAGGCACAGGAGCAAGGGATGCTGGAGATGAGATGCTGACAGCAAAGCAGCAACTGGTCTTGGGGAAGAGGGAGAAGACAAATACTGATGTGGCTCTGTTATCTGGACACGTGACCTAGATGCATCAGATCCTGTCCTTTCCCAGCCCAACCTGCTCATCAGGAAACCTTCCCTGCTGCTGGAAGGAGTGGGAATGCCCAGGAGAAAACAGACCAGCAAGTGATGACTATGAGACTAGAAGCATCATGTGTCTTTAGCATTAAGCAGATACCTGAAGAAGTGAGAGACTTGTGAGGTTTGTAGGCTTTGAGCAGCTTGGGCTGATGAAGTGAGCTGACTCCATTCCCCTCCTCACAGGAGGAGACACTTTGGGAAGTGCTGATGGCTGGTCCCCGAGCCCTTGCACAGCTCCAAAGCCTTGGAAACCTGCTCTAAGTACTTAATTACTGCAGTGGTCCTGGGCTTCATCTCAGGGGTATTATTTTAATTAAGAAAACTCGATGATGTTCTTTTTCTTCCCCTGTTAGATTGTCTCTGCCACCTCGCGTGGCCTCTCAGCACTTGTCGGATGTGCTGGAAGCTCTGACACTGCTGGAGCTCAGCTGAAGGGAAGCAGGGAGCATGAGGAGCATCCTTTCATCACTCAGCAACTGTAGCAAGAGGGGAGAGGCAATCCTGGAGACAAGCCATCTCCAGAATGCCTCTCTTTTGGTGTTAGCAGGGGCAGGAGGTGTGGTGCAGAGCCTGGCTGCCTCATGCCACATCCTGCTGAGCTGCTAATGAGGGAATGGAGCTGGGGGAATCTGGAGATGCTGCATGCAGACACCAAGCAATGGGAACCGAGGAGGGGAGCTGGGCAAAATTCCAGGCTAGGAATGAGGGAAGCTGTTGTGCCCACTGTGGCGGGTCAGCTCCCCACACAGCTGGCAGTGAGCTGCTTGGGATCAGCTGGAGCTCCTTGCCCTAAAAGCACAGCAGAAAGGCACATTCCAGAGCTGGAGCTCCATCAATATTTCAGTTTGCCAAGCGCTTCATGTTTGCATAGCAAGGAAATCTGAGTAAACATCACCTTGCATCAAGTGCTCTGAAGAGAGATGTTGGCATCTCTGATTGCTTGCCCCACTGTGGGAGGGAGCTGGGGCTCTCTTGCCTGTGGTGTGCAGCCAGCACTTCTGGATTATTTGTGTTTGTACCAAAGAAAAAAAACCCCAAACCCATCACCGAGTTGAGCAGGCAGAAAGTTTCGCTTTTGGCTATTAAAGCAGCAGCATAAAATGAATGATTTATGTGGAATAAATCACTGGTAGAGGCACACATGAGTGCTCCTGGGTGCTGGCTCCCAGGTGGGATATGTTTCTTTGACTCAACTTGCTGCCTGAATCTGTCCCAAGGACTTCCCCAAAAAATCATCCTGTTTGGACTGAAAAGCAAAGATGTGCAGGGCCCAAACCCAGGGTGTAAATCCTCCAAGCTCTGGGTGAGGAAGAGAAGCTGGAAGCACTGGGGAAGCTGTGAGGGTGAAGCTTTTCCCACCTGAGCCCCCATGGAGCAAGCAGCTTAGGTGTTTAAGGTATTTATAAGTTTTTATATATTTATAAATATATCTACATTTATATATAAGGTGTTTAAGGCTCTCCTGAGGGCCATGGCTTAGTGGGTGACAGGCAGATTGTTGCATTTGAGGAGCTTACAGGTCTCTCCCAGCCGCAGTGATTCTGTCACCTTCTGCCCTGTACCCAGCACCTCTGCCTTGCCACAGCTCAGCTTGCTGCTGGTGGCAAGCACAGAGCCAGCAGAGCACAGCAGTGTGGTTAGAGGTGCCCTTTGCACCCTCGTGGAGCTGCTGTCTGCCACCTCCTGCTGCAGGGATGCTCACAGGCATCTCCTGCAGCCTTGGGTTGAGCAAGCAGATCCATAACAGCTTGGGTCCATGTGGAGCCTGGATTGATGGAGCAGGCTGGGGATGGCAGGCAGTCGCTGGCACCAGAGAGCAAAGAGCTGCTGGCAAAAAGGTATTAACTCCAGTGTGCTGCATTTTATGAGGTAACAAAGAGTGTCTTGGTTCTGTGCCTTGGAAGTAAATAGAACAATATTTCAGCCTCCTTATTCAGTTGTCCACATGCACATAACTGATCTCTGCAGATAGGGATTGATGTTCTGCTGTCAGCCTCTAAGTAAGGAGAGCAATTGAGGCTGCCATTTATTTCAGAGCTGTTGCCTTTAGCTCAGGCTCCTTGTGTACACTGCTTGCTTGGTGCCTGCCTTCAGCTCTTAGCAGGCTAGCTGCTCCCTTTGGAAGCTCTGAGAGCATGCAGGGATGCTCTGGATCACGAGCTGCCAGGCTTTTGGAGAGCATTCCCAGCTGCCAGCATCTCCCACAGCAAGTCCAAGAGCATCAGTCCCCAGAGCTGAGGCTGCAGCTCAGTGCCCTCCCAGTGCTGCTGTGTGGAGAGGCTGTGAGAGCCTCACCCCACAGCATCCATTGCTGCTGGACTTTATGGGCTCAAATTAACTGAGAGGCACAAACAACCTAAACCCATCCTGGGAGCCTTTCAGCTGCTTTGTCACTCTGGTTCTGCTTGGGGCATCTCCTCTATGGCTCAGCAGCAGGATGTCCACTTCATAACCTGCAAGACAGGGAGAGCTCTCTCACAAAAGCTCCTAAGTCATCACAGCCTGCACCAAATCCCAGAGCATGGCCACTCTTGGGCTTTTTTTTTGGCTTGTTTTCCATTTGGATTTGTGCTTTCAGTCCCTGCACACTGCAGCAGTGTTCAGGGGGACACCTCTGCTCTCTTTAGGGCTCTGCTGTGTTCTTCATGCAGCTCAGGCTGGGGCCAGACAGACAAACATGGAGTGGTTTGGGTGGGAAGGGAGCTTCCAAGCTCATCTCTTCCAAGCCCTGCCCTCAGCAGGGACATGTGCAGCTGGAGCAGGATGCTCCCAGCCAAGCTGAGCTGGGATGGGCACAGGGATGAATGGGACATCTCCCACCTCTCTGGGCAACCTGGCACAGGCTCTCAGCATCCTCAGACTTAAAAAAGTCTTCCTATATCTAGTCTAAGTCTCCCTCTTTTTGTTTCAAACCATCACCCCTTGCCCTGTCACAAAAGGCTCTGATAAAAGTCTCTCCCCATCATTCTCCTAGTCCCTTTAAGCACTGAAAGGCACAAGAAGCTCTCCCTGGAGCCTTCTTTTCTCCAGGCTGAACAAGCCCAACTCTCCCAGCAGAGAGCTTCCAGCCTCCCATCATCTGTGTGTCCTCCTCTGGATGTTGTCCAGCAGCTCCATGTCTCTGCTGTGCTGGGAGGATCCATAGAGCAGTGGATGACAAACCCAGAGCTGCAGAGCTCTTCCACTCTCAATCCACAGCATCTTCTCCCTGTGGAGCCTGGATGGAGATGGGAGATGGTGAGCAGCTTGCAGGTGGGACACTGGATTGCCAGGACTCCCAGAGCCCTCCTGCCTCTGCTGGGGGTCAGCAGGGGTGCTTAGCTGTGTGTGAAAGGAGAAGGTTTGGTGCCAGGGAGCTGGTGATCCATGTCCTCTGGGTGAGCTGGTGACTGATGGGCTAGCTGTGCAGGGCTGGACGAGACTCTGCCTGGGCAAACTGGGCTCCAGCACAAAGTTCTTGTTACTTTCCCAGCCTCATTCAGGAAGAAAAGAGATTTCTGTGCTTCACTGGCCCAGTTTGTAAAGATTTTTCTGTTCATGTTTTATTCAGCTGGAATTTGTGTTTCAGTTCCTTGAGAGGAAACACAAATGGATCCAGAGCAGCAGTGGCCACTCCATCCCCAAAGTGTCCTCAGGAAGGATTGCTCTGCAGAGCCAGAGCAGGGCAGGAAGCTGCTGGAGAAGCCCAGGGCTCGGAGCACTCCAGGCCTGCTTTCCAGCTCCTTTGCTGTCATCTAATGTTCATGGCACTGCACTGACTTCTGCAGATCCAGCCCTGGAGAGCAGGCAGGAGAGATGCCACCAGGAGCATCACCTTTGGCCACTGCTCCCAGGGGATGAGGTGGTGGGGAAAGGACTAGGGAGATGCTGAGGGCACTGGAGGAAAGGCTGAGAGCCCTGGCAATGCTGAGGCTGGAGCAGAGCAGAGCCAGAGGGGAGCTGCTCCATGCTGAGCAAGAGCTGAAGGGGGCAGGGGGCAAGAGGCAGAGCTTCTCACCCTGCTTGTGCCATGCAGGATGTCTTCTCTTTTCCAGCCAAGAGGAATCTGTCCTGGACAATGATGTGAACCAAGCCCTGTGAGAGAAATCACCAGGAGAGCCAGCCCTGCTTCTGGCTGCAGAATATGATGGCAAAATCCACTTCCCAGGCAGTGACAGGATTAACCTTTGCCTCTTTGGGGTGTTCCCTCTCCCAGTTATCCCTTTGTACCCATCCTTTGACCTCCTCATGACTATTCCTGATGTGTTCACAGCTGCCAGTCCCATCCTCAGCTCAGCTCCTTTGTGCTGTGCTAAACAAGTGGAAAGCTCCTGCTTGCCCTTGCCCCAAGTGCTGCCCATTCTCCCTGTCAGCTTGCACTGGGCTGACATCCCTTGCCATCGGATCTTCTCCCCTGAGCAGCTTCATCCATTATCCCAGGTGAAGTTTCTCCAGTGATTTGTGCCGGGGAATGTGTCCTGGCTGCCAGGTGCCACCTTTTGCTCTTTACAGAAGGCTTCCCTCCTATCATTAATCTTCTCTGCAGCTCCTTAGAGCTTCCTGCTGAGGAGGAGAGGGAACAAGCAGGGTTTAAATCAACAGGCTGGCAGGGCAAGCTGAGCAGATCTCCATCAAACATGACCCCATCCTTGTGCAGCCTGCTCCAGGTTCTCCTGGGCTTGGACTGGATCATGTCCAACCCCTGGCAGAGCTGCAGGCATTGTCCTCCCAGCCCAGCCCAAGTCTGTAGGCACTGGGGCTTTTCATCCCCACTGCTGAAGGAAGGTGGGGAAAGGGCTTCAGAGGTGCAGGGAGCTGATTCCAGCTCTGGAATGCACAGGAGAGACAAGGAGCTGGTGGAGCAGGGCTAGAGGAGGCCATGGAAATCAGGACTTGGAAAAGCTAGGAAGGAGGAGAGGGAAGGGAGAGGAAAACGGGGGAAATGGGAAAAAGTTGGAAAAGGAATGTCAGCTGTGGGAAGAAAGCAAGAGGGAGGGAAGAGGGAAACAGAGAGGAAAGAAAAAACCAATCCATCCCAGCAGCATCTGAGCTGGATGGGAAGCAGGAGAAAGAGCAGCTGCAGAGTGCCAGGAGGTTTCCAGCCTCTCTCCCCACTGACCTCAAACAACAAGGGAGAGCTGAATCCAGGGAATGGCAGATGAGTGTGGGC
The DNA here is from genome assembly GCA_013396975.1 of Bucco capensis. Taxonomy (NCBI): domain Eukaryota; kingdom Metazoa; phylum Chordata; class Aves; order Piciformes; family Bucconidae; genus Bucco; species Bucco capensis. Next base: position 31,112 of record VWZO01005749.1, on the reverse strand, counting down.
CAGAGGAGCAGGCAGCCTGAGAGAGCAGGAGGGACACAGAGCTGGGCTCAGCTCTGCTTGGGAAAGGGTGAAACAGGGAGAGATGCTGTCACTGGCAATCCAAACACCTTGCTTGCCTCTAAATCTCTAGACTGAGAGAAGTTTTCCCTTTCTTGGAGATCTAAAAGCTCTCCTTGTTCTTCCTGCAGCATGTGTGTATTGATTCAAGAGAGCACTAGACAAAAAGCTTAACTCCTGGCAGAAGCAGTAAGCCCAGGGAAGGCTGGAAAAGCTCTGGCTAGCTGTGGGGCTTGTAGGAAACAGAAACACTAAACATTTTCCTACCCAAATAATCCCTGCATTTCACCTTCATGGCAACTGCTGACAAAACCTGGAGAGCAAAACTGGGAGAAAGGCCACAAGGATGTTGATTTGCCACTGAAAAACAGCTCCAAAGGCTTCTGTGAGTTATCATTGTTACTGCCTGCTCTAGTCCATAGCTAACATTCCTTTGGAAGCAGGAAGGCTGAAGCAGCATTCCCAACAGCCTGGGAGAGGATGTGTCAGCAGAGCCTGGGCTCTCTGGGCCCAGTGGACATCTCTGAGCCTTTGAATCTGATTCTGCTTCCACCTTGCTGTTCCAAGGATGCTGGGGAAACAGCACCAAGGAATGGCTTTGCTCCCACAGAAGGCTCAGAAAGGACTTTTTCCAGTGAGGGAATTGGTGATTCTCTCCATAAACAGAAGGTTTGGTCACAGGGGATTGCTCCCAGCACACAAGCTCAGCCTTGGCTTCCCTTCTGGAGAGCTGTGTCTGAAACTGCAGGAGACAGGAGCTGCCTCAGATGCTCCTTTCCCTTCCTTCTTTCCCTTCCTCCTTTCCCTTCCTCCTTTCCCTTCCTTCCTCCTTTCCCTTTTCCCTTCCTTGATGAAATGCCCAGGAATCCTGTACTTCTCTGCACTTTTCCCCTTGCTTTCCCTCTGGCAGACTCTGCTGCCCAAGGTTTTTCAGCTGAAGGAGCACAGCATAAAGCACATTTCAGGAGGCCAGCTTGGGCTGATCTTCAGTCTGCTTTTCCCCTTCCCACAGAGATCACAACTACTGATTTAATTTACTCACAATTAGTGCTTTAACTACTGATTTGGGGAGGGTTTGGGTAACATGAGCCCTGCCAGGCTTGTGGGCAGGAAAGCTGAGCTCCAGCCCAGGGCTAAATCCCTGCTCTGCCTGGCCACAGGACAGGAAACCAGCTTTGGAAGCTTAACCCTCTGCTCCCTGGAAGCCAGGCTGATGGAGAGGGTCAGGGTTGAGCTCCAGACACACAATTAGCCCTGAGAAGAGGACTTCCAACTAATGGCATGTGGATGGATTAAGGAAGGATTACTGCCTTGCAGCTAACAGCTCTCACAAGGAAAGAACTCCACAAAACATCCAAAAAGCCCAGAAATTAGCTTGTTTTCCACTGGAAGGAGATTTGTTTGCCTTCACTGCCATCTGCCAACTCCTGCCTGCTTTGTGAACGATCAGAGCAGTCACTCAGGACAAAGCTTGCCTGGGAAGATGAGCTGGGAGCTGGGATGCTGGGCCCAGAGCTGCCAGCAGCCACCACCTCTCCTTGCCCCTGAGGAACCTCCAGATGGATTTTGCTCTCTCCTCAGCTCTCTGCAGGGCACAGCAGTGGCACAAGCTCACTGGATGGACCTGCCTAGCCCTCTCTGTCCTTCATCTCCTCCAGAACTTCATCTCAGAGCTCCTGGGGAGTAATCCTTGGTCTGTGCTGAGCTGGGAGGCTCTGGAGATGTCTGGCTGGGAGCATCCTGCCTTCTCTCCATCCAAAAGCCTTTGCAAACATCTTTACACCTCCCATCCTGGGCTCAGCTTTGGGCTCCTCACTCCCTCCCAGAAGGACATGGAGGTGCTGGAGTGTGTCCAGAGCAGGGCAAGGGAGCTGGGGAAGGGTCTAGAGCACAAGTGTGCTGAGGAGCAGCTGAGGGCACTGGGCTTGCTTAGGCTGGAGAAGAGGAGGCTCAGGGGAGACCTTATCCCTCTCTACAGCTCCCTGACAGGAGCTTGGAGTGAGCTGGGAGTTGGTCTCTTCTCCCAAGGAACAAGAGGAAACAGCCTCAAGTTGCACAGGGGAGGTTTAGGTTGGATATTAGGAACAATTTCTCCATGGCAAGGGTTGTGTGTGCCTGTGCCAGGCTGCCCAGGGCACTGCTGGAGTCTCCATGCCTGGAGGGGATCAAGAGAAGATGCTGATGTGGCACTTGGTGACATGGTTTAGTGGCATGGAGCTGTTGGTCTGCAGTTGGAATTGATGATCTAGGAGGTCTTTTCCATGCTCTTCCCCCTCTGCTCTGCAGTAGCAGTGCTCTCTGTGTGGCTATGCCTTGGTGACACCTGTGGAAAGAGGACACAGTGAGCTCCAGCTTTTCCCCATCTCTCTCCTTTCCTTCTCTGCTGTCTATTATTCCATGGAAGCCATCCCAAAGCTTTCTGCTCAGGTGCACTTTGTGCTCCAGCATCCACAGGAGTAGCATCACATTGAGGATTCAGGATCCCTCTCCAGGAGAATCTGTGAAGTTTCCAAACCAGGGTAACCAAACCTTTTATTTTCCCAGTGGGCCACAAAAAGAATCCAACCTAAGAAACCACTACTTTAGGTTATTAATTTTCCTCCCCAAATGGCTCTGAAATGCTGGATAAAATAGAATTGATATTCCAGGCAGCCTGCTCAATTTAATTATGTTTACCTTCCCAGTCTCTCTAAATCAGACTTGATTGCATTTAATAAGGGCTTGAAATGTGTCTTAATAATGTTTGGGATGGCTGCTGGCTGGGGAGGGGCTGAGGATGGGGAGGGCCCCAGGAGACCCTCGGGGAGCTGCTGGTGATAAATCATCTGCAGCAGCACCTGTGAGGAGGGCTTGGCCATGGCTTGCTCCATCAGTTCCCTGTGCTGAGAGGCTTTGTGTTCCCTGTGCCCAGGCAGCAGAGCCCTGCCAGGAGCAGCAGGCAGGGTACCAAGCTCTCTGCCCCAGTGTGAGCTCCATGGCTGGCCCCAGCTCACAGCCCATGACTCCAAAGCCTTTTTGGAGCAGTGCTGGGGATCCATCAGTGGTTTCTGGTGCTTCACAACCACCTTCCCAGCTCAGGCAGAGCCCATGAGGCTGAGCCAGCCCAGCTGGATGCTGGCTCTGGGTATGGCTGGGGAGGAAAAGGAAGGCCTGGGAAGAGCTGTGAGCTTGTTTCTCAGCCCAAAGAGCTGTAGGCAGGGAGCTAGCTCTGCCAGCTGCAGCTCCAGGCAGGAAGGACAAGGTCTCCATCACCTGCTAGTCCCACAGTGCCCAGGAGCCGAGGCTGTCCCCTCCCTCAGGGCTCACAGAATCAGTGTTAGGGCTTGGAAGGGACCTCTGGAGATCATGTAGCCCACCCCCCCTGCCAGAGCAGCAGAACCTGGGCTCAGCAGTGCAGACCTTGCTGGGGGAGCCAGGACACTCACTGCCCCATCTCCTCCCCAGCATCTCTCTCTCCCAGGAGAGCACAGAGGGAAGGGAGGGATGCCTTTGATGTCAGAGAGGATTTCAGGAGCAAATTGCTGCTGTTGGTGACTGTTAGTCATCTCCTCCTGTGACCCTCCAAGAAATAAGGGGGAAAAAGAGATTTGTGTCTTTGATGTTAGCTGTGCCAGGAAACCACTTCAGAGAGAGATGAAAGGATGGCAGAGCTGCAGAGTCCTCAGGCCCTGGGCAAGCACAGCCCCGTGTCACAGCACCACTTCAGCCACCAATTACCTTCATCCCTTTGGCTTTAGCTCTCTCTGCCTCACTGAGCTCTTCCATGCCCTTCCTCTGATCTACAGCAGCAAAGCTTGGGCAGAGTCATTCCAGGCTATTTCCTCTTCAGCATGAACCCTGCAAGAGGACACTTGTCCTGTGCCTGCAGCTCCCAGCCCTGTCAGCTCTGGGCCCTGCAGAGACCTTCACTGCAAACCAGGGGATGGACTGACTGCAGGAATCCAGCCTGATCCAGCTCCTGCCCATGGATGCTGCTCAGCTCCTGCCCATGGATGCTGCTCAGCTCCTGCCCATGGATGCTGCTCAGCTCCTGTCCATGGATGCTGCTCAGCTCCTGCCCATGGATGCTGCTCAGCTCCTGCTAAGACTTCCACCAACTCACTCCCCGAGCCCCAGAGCAGAGAAACTTATTAATGACACTAATTATTTCCCAGACATATCCTTCAATATGTTTCTATAGAGAAGCTGCCATCTGCTCCTGCTAGCAAGGTTGGATCAAACACAACAATTGGAGCTTCTTCACGAGGTGGGGCTGGCTCCCAGCAGCATCCTGCCCTCCCCTGCCTGGCCTGGCCCTGCTGCAGGGTGGCATCCTGCAGAGAGCCTACTCCTGCATCCTCAGGCTCCAGCTGCTGTCACTCTGCCCATATTTACACATTTACCTCATCCTTTCCACACACCATTCCTGAAATAGTTTTCCCTGTGCTGACACATTCCCAGCAGATGCTTTTTCCATGAGCCAGCATCTTCTGGGAGGTGAAATTGGCTGCTGCTGGGGATGCTCTGCCAGCCTGGCTGGTGAGGCAGGGCAGGGCTGGGAGAGCTTTCCTTGCACGCTAGGGAGAGCATTGCAACAGGCTTTGGTCTCTCGGAGGCAGAGTTCTGAGATGTTTCATCTTCTGGGCTTCTCTCCCCCTTTCCAGTGGATGTGCTATGGATTGGAAGGATTAGGTTATAAACACTAATATTTATTACATTATAAAGCATATATATAGAGTGTATTCTATGTAATATTATAGGTCATAAACACTAATATTTAATACATTATAAATCATAGAGATAAGGTATATTCTGTGTAATATTATAGCTTATAAACACTAATATTTAATACCTTATAAATCATATATATGTATTCTATGTAATATTATAGGTTATAAGCACTAATATTTAGTACATTATAAATCATATATTTATAATGTATTCTATATAATATTATTGGTTATAGACACTAATATTTAATACATTATAAATCATATCTATTTTATGTATTCTATATAATATTATAGGTTATAGACACTAATATTTAATACATTATAAATCATACAGATACTATGTATTCTATGTAATATTATAGGTTATAAACACTAACATTTAGTACGTTATAAATCATATATATTATGTATTCTATGTAATATTATAGCTTATAAACACTAATATTTAATACCTTATAAACCATATATATGTATTCTATGTAATATTATAGGCATAAACACTAATATTTAATACATTATAAATCATAGAGCTATGGTGTATTCTGTGTAATATTATAGGTTATAAACACTAATATTTAATACATTATAAATCATATCTATTTTATGTATTCTATATAATATTATAGGTTATAAACACTAATATTTAATACCTTATAACTCATATCTGTATTATGTAGTCTATATAATGTTATAGCTATAAACAGCCTTGTCCTGTCCCAACAGCTCCTGCTCAAAAGTCTCTCCCCATCCTTCTCCAATGCCTTTAAATCCTGCTGTGGCACTGAGATCCATGGAGATACCTCTGTGGCTGAACCCCCCCCCCCAGGATAGATTTTTTTACTGCCTGAGTTTTGATTTGGAGCAGAATAAAGCAACAAAGAGGATTGTTGCTCACAGGCTGCTTGCCTCTCTCTGTGACAGCTGCAGGTCCAAGGATACAAATCCATCTTCCTGAACTAGTCACACAGCAACATTTCCTCAATGGCAGATAAAAACACCCCATCAAAGATTCATTCCTTCATTCATTCCAGCAGTAAACATCTCCAGCCACAAACTGCAGCAGGAGCTTGCTGATGAATAGAGGAATGGCAGCAGCTCCAGCCAGCCCAGGGAAGAGGCCTCCGTGCATTACCTCCCTGAAAGGCTTCCTTCCATAGGCTTTCACTGGATAATAACAGACTAACAGCAGAAATAAACAGTCCTTTGCAGGGAATGATGCACTTAATAGAGTGGATTCCAGCTTCTAGCACTTAGAGGAGCAGATTTCCAGCTGCTTGTGCTCCCCACAGCTTGGGAGGCCAGAGGAGGTGAGCAGGATGTGGCACAGTGGCATCACCCTGCTCCAGAGCCCTTGGAAGCCACCCTGAGCACTGGAGTCCCTTCAGCAGCTCCTCTGAGGATCCCTGGGACATTGTCCTGGAGCTCAGCAGCCAGACTCAGACACAAACTGTGCTCCTGGGCAGGAGAGAGAAGAGGAGAGAAGGATGCTGTCTGCAAAAAGCTGTCCCCAGCTGTGCCAGGAGGCTGAGAGCTCTGCTGAGGACAAACCCTGGGGAGTGCTGAGCTTTTCCAGGCTGTAGCTCCCAGCCTGGCACATCTCCCTCCTGGTGCTGCCAGGAGAGCCATGCAGGAGCAGAGCATCACTGGCAGCCAGGGCAGGAGCTGCTGCTTGCTCATTCTGCAGGCACTCCAGCCTGTTTGCAGAGAGAGCTCCACAGCAAACACATTAAAGCATTAATGGACCTCACCTGCGAGGAGATGTTAGCCAAAAAAGCAAGAAAAATGGGTTTGGGAGTGATGTCTCCATCTGCCTGGGTGGCTTCCTCCTGGGCCTCTCTGCCTGACACCTTACCTGCCTCCAGCTTCTGCTCCATACTCCCTGGAGCTTCCTGGTGGGATCAGGTTAGGAGGTACAGGGGCTGCAGGACCCCATGGCACTGTCTCAGCCGTGGCCATGTCCCCTGCCATGGTGGCAATGATGTGCTGGGGGTGAGGGACACTGCATGTCACAGCAGTCACCAGCTGGGCTGCTCCTTTCCCCTCAGGAGGTGACCAGGGACATGCCTGCTGCTCCCTTCCAAGCTCATCTGTTCCAAGCCCTGCCCTCAGCAGGGACATGTGCAGCTAGAGCAGGATGCTCCCAGCCCCAAGCAAGCTGAGCTGGGATGGGCACAGGGATGAATGGGACATCTCCCACCTCTCTGGGCAACCTGGCACAGGCTCTCAGCATCCTCAGCATCGAATATTTCTCCCTAATATCTAGTCTAGATCTCCTTCTTTTAATTCCAAACCACCACCCCTTGTCCTGTCCCAGCAGCTCCTGCTGAGTGAGGTGATGCTGGAGGTTCTGGGAGAGGAGCTGGACCTGGAACTGGCACAGCTGGAAGAGAGGTGATGACCATACTGGAGGCTGAGGGGACAGACAGTGCTCCTCAGGATCCTCATTTTCATCCTCTCTGGCCAGCTTCATGTCTGATGTCCATCCTGAGGCCTTACCACCCCATCTCTGCCTGATAGGAAAGGACAGAGCTGTCTGCTTCTCCTGGGGGAACCATGGATGCTCCTTGGTGTGCATTTCCAGGTGGGAACAGCTAAACCAAGGCAAGCCATGTGAGAAGGAGGATGCAAGCCAAGAAGAGCCAGCCCAAAAACCTCCCGTGGAGGAATCTCACCTGTCTGGGTTTAATAGCACAATTTATTGCCTTTTAATTGCTTGGTGATGCAATGTGGCTGGCTCAGGGAAATGATTACAATCTAATTGTTCTGTTTGTCTGATAAGAGCTTGTTATCATTTTAATTACACTTCTGAACACCCTGGTTGCTGTCTCCCTTCCTTGCTGTGCCCTGAAGCTGCTCTCCTGCAGCAGAGCTCTCTGGGGAGCCTGGGGCAGGTCAGCAGCAGGACAGGACCCCCCCGGAGCTCCATCCTGGATGTGCTGGAGCTGGGATTGCAGGCAGCACAGCCTTCAGCCAGGAAAAGCTCTGCTGGGGAGGGAGGAGGAGGATGCCCTCCCAGCACGGTGATGGGAAGCAGAGCAGGCATGGCTCCCAGGCCTGGGAAGGTGCCCAAGTGATCCCATGCCACAGGCAAAGGGGATGCAGAGGCCAGCTGGGCCAGCATGGGAGCAGCAGGAGATGCTGGAAAGCATGGCAGCTCCTTCCCTACTCATGAACTCCCCTGGGCTTTGTGTGTGATGCTCCCCAGAGTGCTTGTGACCCGGGGCTCTCCAGGCTAAAGTAACAGAGAGAGAAAAGAGGGGGAGGGGAAAGGAAGATATTTTTGTCAGTATAATGTTAGTTGTTCTTTCTGCTAATTAAAAAGCCCCTAATTTATCAATTAGCATTCATCAGTCCACAGGATCTCCATTAGTCAGATCAAAACATGACACAGGAGTCAAGCAGAACACGTGAGCAAAACCTGAGCTTAGAGCTTAGAGCATCCTTTGGGATGCTGCAGCACATCCCTGTGCAACCTGAGGCTGTTTCCTCTGCTCCTAGCTCTTGTTCCCTGGGAGAAGAGCCCAACCCCACCTGCTCCAGCCTCCTCTCAGGGAGTTAGAAAGGGGGAGAAGGTCTCCCCTGAGCCTTCTCTTTGACACCAAGCTTGGCCCTTGGGCTCTCTTCCATAAAGCCTAAGGCCCAAGCAAGGCAGAGGCATCACTAATCCATTTAGCACCTAATGAACAGGCAGGATAAATAAGGAGAGGCTTGGGTCTCTCCCTGCAGGTTGAGCACCTGAGCCTGGTGAGGCTCAGCATCTCAGCTCTGTGTCTGCAGCACTCTCTCTGTTCTCCTTGCATCCCAACCCAAGAGTTCCTGAGCTGCAGGATGCAGCTCCTGAGCCTGATTCCCATCTGCTGGTGAGTCCTCCTGCCCCAGCATCCCTGGGGATGGGCAGGGAGATGCCATCATGGGGGTTTGGTGTGGTGGTAATTGCATGTCCCAGGTAGCTGTGAGCCCTTTTGTCCTGTTGGTTCCCATCCCTGCTCTTCCTCTGCCTGGTGTTGAAGCTGCTACACGATGGATTTCACAGTCAAAAATTGGCTTTTTAAAGCAAAATCCAAAGAGCAGCCTGTGTCCTCTATAAATGAAATGTTGTGAGTATTTATGGTGTTAGTTTAGTGGGTTTAGACCTTCTTTCAAGGGGAAGCTCTATATCACTCATCAGTACTCCTTATTTCATCTTCCCAGTATTCCTTATTTATTTGGCTAGTCCATTCTGCAGTGAGAAGAGAGCTTCAAGCACTTATTCCAATTGGGGAAAAGGAATCCTGGAGTAAAAGCTAACAAAAGCCTTTTAAAATGCAGGTTTGAAGGGGAGAGGAGGTGCTGCCACTCTTGTTCTCTCAGGGCTAGTAAATCAGGGCTGGAAGTGATTGGTGCACAGGAGATGCTTGTAGAGAAGTGTCCTGTGCTCCAGGAGATAATCCTGCTCCAGGTCCTCCTCTTGCTGCCTGGGTTTTTCCTTCCCTCTGAACGTAATCATCTGCAAGGGAAGGAGAGGGAGAATATCTTCAATGACAAAATGCTTCTGGTGTCCTACAAAGCAGCAGCCTGACACATTTAGCATCTGCAGGCCCCTGGAGAGGTGATGAATCATAAATAATGCAGCAGAAAGAGCTGATTGTGCACAGCTTTGCACCATGGCTTCTGTCAATTCAAAGGGAACTGGAGAAGGAGCTGGCTTGAGTTCAGAGATCCTCCCTGCTGCTCCCAGGCACCTGAGCTCCCTGCCCCAGCTCCTGCTCTCAGCAGTCCCCAAGGCTCCAGAGGATGCTGCAGGAGGAGCATGAGCTCTTTCCCAGGAGCACACACAGGGAGGGAGGTGCAGCTCTCCCAGGCATGGGCTCAGCTCTGCACAGCACATCCTGCTCTGTCCTTACTGCCCCAGGATACCTATGGATCCTCCCATGGTCAACCTGGTGAGAGCTGGAGCAGAGCTGCTGCTGCCCCGGGGCTGAACGGCTCAGGGCTGTGCCCCGGGGCTGGGGCTAAACGGATCAGGCTCTGCCCAGGATGGGGCTAAAGAAAGAGCTCAGGCTGTGCCCCCGGGGCTGGGGCTAAAGAAAGAGCTCAGGCTGTGCCCCCGGGGCTGGGGCTAAAGAGCTCAGGCTGTGCCCAGGGCTGCACTTGCTGCAGCTCCCAGCATCTTGTGGCAGAGTCTGTGCTGCTAGCAGGGACAACAGTGCCTGGGCAGAGTTGCTGCCAAGGCTTGGGCTGCACAAAGGCTCTGCCTTCCCCTTGCTCCGCTGCACACCAAGGGCACTGCTCCAGCTTGCCTCCCCCCTTGGGCTGCAGGAAGAGCTCAGCCCAAAGCACAAGTGTGCTGAGGAGCAGCTGAGGGCACTGGGCTTGCTTAGGCTGGAGAAGAGGAGGCTCAGGGGAGACCTTCTCACTCTCTACAGCTCCCTGACAGGAGCTTGGAGTGAGGTGGGGTTGGGCCCTGAATAAACAACAGTAGGACAAGGGGAAACAGCCTCAAGTTGTGCCAGGAGAAGTTTAGTTGGACATGAGGAACAATTCCTTCCTGGCAAGGGTTGTCCATCCCTGTGCCAGGCTGCCCAGGACAGTGCTGGAGTCTCCATCCCTGCAGGGGCTGCAAAGCCATGGAGATGTGGCACTGAGGGACATGGTTAGTGGTAACTTTGCAGTGTTAACAGTTGCACTTGATGCTCTCCAAGATCTTTCCTAAGCTAAAGGATTCCATGGTTCTGTGCCCTGGAGCTGATCCCAGAGTCCCTGGGTAGGTCTGTCCCATCCAGGGAGGGGGCAGCAGGGCTGGCTGTGTGGGCTGCAGCAATCCCAGCTTCAGGCATGAATGAATCCCAATGCCTGGAGGCTCCTACCTCCTCCCCTCCTGCAGCTGCTGAGTGAGTGTGCTGCAGGTAAGCAGGAAAATAGGTCACTGCTGCTCCAGGTACCTGTGCTTGGAAACACTGCCAGGGAGAGAGGAAAAATGGGGGAGGGAAGGGAGGAAATGAGACCAGGCTATGAGGCATCAGGAGAAGGAAGCATTTTCTCTCTGGATAAGCTTTCCCCTCACCCAGCACAGATACATCCTTGTCCATCTCTGCTTGGGTGCAGAGAAGCAGGCAGAGGAATAGCAATGGAGCAAAGCTCAGAGACCCTGCCTGCTCTGCCATGGCCAGGGATATTCCCTTAAAATGGGCTGTTCAGCAGAGATTTTCCCTCAAAATGGGAGATGTAGCCCAGCTCCATGGAGCTCGCTGTGCCCATGGGTTTGTGGGTTTAGCAGGAGATCAGAGATGTCAAGCAGAGCCCTGGGTCCAGGCAGGGTGCTGCCAATCAGTCATAGGAGATAACATCAGTTAAGGACAGAGACTCCTCACAGGCCTCAGATCACACAATCATGATGGTTGGAAGAGCCCTCTAAGATCATCGAGTCCCAGCTATCAGCTCCATGCCACTAAACCATGGCCCTGAGCAGCTGAGGAGTCCTTAAGATGCTGCAGGAAAAGCCATTTGCTCTACAACTAGTGGAGATGCTGATCTCCTCCAGCCTTGGTCCCTCCTGGATGCAAGGAGCTCCCATGGCTCCCTCAGCCTGATGCCAGCACATTGTGATTCCTCACCTGCCTCCCCAGGCTTTGGATGCTGCTCCATTGGCTCTTGGGCTGGGCATTGATCATCTGGGCATCTGCCTGAGATGGAGCTGCTTACAGGGAACAAGCTGGCAGAGGCTGCAGCTGCATCTGAGATGGAGCTGCTTGCATGGAACAAGCTGGCAGAGGCTGCAGCTGCATCTGAGATGGAGCTGCTTGCATGGAACAAGCTGGCAGAGGCTGCAGCTGCATCTGAGATGGAGCTGCTTGCATGGAACCAGAGTTCTGGCTTAAACCAAGGTTAGTTGCAGAGCTCTTCTGGCTCTTGCTAATGCTCTGAGGAGTTGCTGGAGCAGGGAAAACATCTCAGAGCCCTGATTTGACAGTTTCCCTTCATCCTGGTGCATCAGCCCAATGTGACAGACAGCATCCAAACCCACTGGGACCCTGGTGCCATGCTCAGCCCCTTGCAGAGGTGATGCCCTTAGAGCTGCACCAGGAGCAGAGTGGTTCAGATGTGTTATCTGACCTAGCAGTGCCTCACATCCCACCAGATATCAGACATTCCACCTCCTTTTCCAGGGAGACACCTCAGGTTCTCTCTCTTTTGCCTTTCCTCACTTAGCATTTCTCCTCTGGCAGCACCTTTCTGCTCTCTCTTCTCCAGGGAGCTCAATGCAGCTGGAGAAAGGCAAGAGATTTGCTTTCCCAGGCCAGATTCCAAACATTCCCCATGTCTGGCTCTGCAGGATGAGGAAGGCCACCCTCCCATCTCCACCTGAGGAGCTTCCCTTGCACAGCAGAAGGCTTTGGAGGCTCACAATGGACATAGCATCTCCCACCAGACCCAGCCACTCCTGGGATTTACAGACAGAGGAGTCCGAGTTCTCCCAGGAGAGGTTTAGATTGGATGTCAGGAGGAATTTCTTCCCTGCAAGGGTTGTTCAGGCTTGGCCCAGGCTGCCCAGGGAGATGCTGGAGTCACCATCCCTGCAGGGGTTAAGAAACATCTGGATGCTCTCCTTAGGGCCATGGCTTAGTGTCCTGGGGGGATAGGGATGCTTGGGCTGGAGGAGCTGAGAGTTCTCTGCCAAGCTGAATGATGGTATGAGGTCTAACTGCTCTGTGTTTATTTCTCTTCCGTTGCTCCTGACTGTTTAGGAGTTGTGCTCCATCTCCTCCCTTCCACCCTGCTGCAGAGCTCTCTGTCCCTGCCAGTGCTGGGCTGTGGCTCTCCAGCAGCTCCCATCCCTCTCCTCATAATGAGCCTGTTCCTGCCTGCCCAGCTCCCGTGGCTCTGCTCTCTTTTCTGAGGCAATAACTTTGATTTCTGTCGATTTGCATACTTTTGTGCTCTCTGACTGATCCGTGGTGGTTTTATTTTTGCTTTCAACACCTCGTGTTTAATGAAGATAATGAGGAGGCTGTGCAGGTGTAGGCAAACCCACAGGCACGTGGTGCTGGGCACTTGTACCCAACAGGCAGCTAGCAGCAGAGATTTCCTTCAGCTGTCAGCACACAGCAATAATGATCTGAGGGAGCTCTCCATAAGAGACTTCCCAGAAATCCCTTGATTGCTCTGAATGGTGGACAATCCCCTTCCAGATGGACCTGTGCTCATCATTTGGGGACCCAAGGGACAGAGGTGCTGGAGATGTTCATGTCCTCTGCTGGTGACAAGCAGCCAGCCTTCTCTCTGAATCCATAGCCTCCTGGGACTGTGGAATGGTTCCTGACTGCTGGAATCCCTCCAGGCCCTTTGGAAAAGCAGGCTCAGCATGGGCCAGGGGTTGGGGCTGCTCAGCAGATGAGGGACAGATGTTCTCTATGAATCCCAAAGGAAAGGCATCCCCTCCATCCCCACCTTTGATCCTGATAACCCTTCCTCTCCTGAACTCAATCCCTTTCCCATGTGGAATTGTGCCACTCAGAGGAATCAAAGCTGCCAAATGCATGCCCTGCAGAGGGATGCTGGGTGAGGATGTGTTCTCCCTCCAGGAGGGAACTTCCAGAGGGTGGAGCATTCCCAGGAAAAACACCTGGAGGATTCCAAAGGGTGACTTCCCTCCCTGTCTCCATTGCAGCTGGTGCCAGGTGTCTGCAAGCACGCAGTCCATCAGGACAATTGGTGGATTAGGATGCAGGCAGGGCAGGTATCCCACACCCTGCCACTTCCATCCTTATCAGAAGAATGGCTTCTTATCAGCCCCTCTTGTTATCCCAGTCCTTGGGAGCAGGAGGGCAGCAATTGGCTGAGGAATGGTGAGGCTGGACCTGGAGCACAATCTCTGCACACACTCCAGCATCTCCAGAGCCTGCTGCTGGCTTCCTTGAGCCCAGGAGCTGGAGCATCCCTCAGGCACTGCACGGAGCTCCAGCCTCCACTTGCTGAAGTGTCCCTGGCCCAGCTCTCACCTGGCTCAGTTTGCTTCTGTCTCTGAGGGGAAGAGGAGCCTTGGAAGGTTCTGCTGATGAGGCAGGAGGTGAGGGGAGGCAGCTGACAGCTCCATCCAAGCAGCCAGGCTCTGAGGCTGCCAGCTCCATCACTTCCAGTGGGTGCAGACTGATCTGGTGGAGGATCAAATATTTATTCAGGGCCACGCACACTAAAGCATTTATGAGCTCCTAAAAGAAGCTGAATTGTCTCCAGACAAGGTAAACCTTTGATGTTTAATAACCTGTATTATAATAACTATCTGCCTGGCAAAAGAAGACAGGGAAATGGGAGCTTTTCAGGCAGAGAAGTCACTCAGCTGCTGCAGATTGGTTTAGCAGAGGTCTCCAGGACTGCAGCTGGTCACCAGCACACTCAGCACCCTGCTAAGGCAGGGATGCCCCTGGCACCTCTGGAGCAGCCAGAGGGATGTCTGTCCTCCAGATGTGGCTTCCAGCCAGAAATGCCTCTGACAGCATCTCCTGATGGACATGGCAAAAGGCAGAGCAAGCCAAGCACCTGGCTCCACATCTCCATGGCTTTGAGACCCCTCCAGGGATGGAGACTCCAGCACTGCCCTGGGCAGCCTGGCACAGGGATGGACAACCCTTGCCAGGAAGAAATCATTCCTCATTTCCAGCCTAAACCTCTCCTGGCACAACTTGAGGCTGTTTCCTCTTGTCCTAGCACTTGTTCCTTGGGAGAAGAGACCAACTCCACCTCACTCCAACCTCCTGGCAGGGAGCTGGAGAGATCCAGAAGGTCTCCCTGATCCCTGTAGCTCCCTTGCCACTGAATGATGCTATTCTAAACTAGGAGGAAGGAATAAAGCAGTGGCAAAGAGGAGGATTTAGAGAGGAGCATGCTGTGAGGGATTGACACCTTGGAGCCCAGCAGAGTCCTGGGCACGGTGATGCCTTAGAGATGCTGCAAAGGAGAAAGCCACAGGTGACAAAGAAACCCAAAGAGCTGGGGTGTGAGTGACTGTCCTGGTGTAACACTGAGGAAAATGGGGTTTGTTGGGTTGGTTTTGTTTGTTCTTTGTGTTTGGTGTGGCTTGGCTTTTCTAAGCAAACAGTTAGGGAGCAAGGAGAGTTCTGGAGGAGGAATTGCTCATGAGTTGTCCTGGGCTTGGCTTGGAAGCTGCAGGTGTGTTTCCCCTGCAGGGCCAGGGCTGATCTGCACTTGGAGAGCTGTGCTGAGGCAGAAGGAAACCTCTCATCCTCATTTGGAAGGAGCTCCCTTTCCCTGCTCATTTCTCTGCAGCTCCAGGCTTTGGTGCCTGGAAACTAAAGCAAACTATTCCCAGCCCAGATTTGAGGAGAATAACAACAACCAGAGCTTGTTGGTATTATTTCTCCTTTCGTTTGATGCCAGGCTGGAGCTGCTGTCCCTAGGATAACTCCAGTGCCCCTGTGTGGGATGCTTCTAGAGCAGCATGGCAGCTTGTGCTGTGCTCAGCCTGGGGAGGGCAATGATCTCCCAGGCAGGTAGACAGTTTCTCTGCAGAGTTAGTGATGTTCTCTGCTGCTGTCTTTGGTGTAAGCCTTCTGCCTGTGTCAAAAATCAACTGTTCCTCCCATCAAAGGCAATGGAGATGTCATGTTCACTTATGTAAAGAGATCTCAGGCTGTCTGGGGCTGAGCTGAGTTATGCAAGAGGAGGATCAAGCTTCCTCTTGCTGTTCATTGACTGTTCTTCATGCTAAAAAGGAAACCAAGCTTGCAGAGGAGAGGCTCCCAGGGCTGGCAGTGCTCCCCTGAGGGTTTGCTGAGATCAGGCTTTGCTTTGCATGGTCCTCTTGGCTTTGGAAGAGCTCTGGCTGCTGGCAGGCATTGCTGTGGGGTAGAGGTGAGTGGCAAAGGCAGCTCTGGAGAATGGCTTTGGAGGAACCTTCAGGAGGACTGGGCCAGCTCTGGGCTCCTGATGGACTACTGTCTTAGCAAGAAGAGTTTTGGGGCCAAAAGTCATGCAATGACTGAGCTCCTAGCAAATGAGATGCTCTGACTGCTGAGTCTCTGAGTCCACACATCCCTCTTTCCCCAGCTCTGCCTCCTCATGAGGCTGAACCTCTCCTGGTTAGAGGTGTCAGCTGCACACACTGGTGACACTTGGGCCACTCAGTGCCCAGCATCCCTGCTGCACTCCCACCTGGCATTCCCCTGGAGTCTGAGAGCTAAAAGTGCATCCAAGAGGGAGACAGATGAACTAACATCTGCAGCTGAGTCTTTGTGTTGCTGGAAGGAAAAGGGTCCCACCATACCCAAGCATTAGTGGAGAGACAACCCAGCAGTGCAAAACTTTTGCTTCTTGGTTTGTTTCTTCTCCTCTGGAGCCTTTCAGGTTGGAATCACTTTGTGGTAAACACTACCAGAGCCTCAGGTCCTTCTGTGGATGCTCTGGGTGCTGGCAGCAGGAGAAGCTGTGGGCATCCATCAAGCTGAGGGCTCTGGAGATGGAGGTCCAAGAGCAAGGAAAGAGCTTGTGCCATGCCACAGAAAGCTATGGACTCCATCAGCCTTCCTGTACCCAGAGCAGGATGAAGCTCCTTGTCCATAGGGATGAACTGCAAAGAGCTGAACTTCAGAGAGACAGGGGATGCTCCCAGAGTCTGTGGGGACTCCAGCTGAGGCTGAACAAAGCATGCTCACGATTATCTCCATGGGCTTGGGGTTGGCATCTCCCCATGGAAGCCCTGGGATCTCCCAGCAGAGCAGGAGCTGAGGGACAGAGGAGAGCAGGAGCTGAGGGACAGAGGAGAGCAGGAGCTGAGGGACAGGGGAGAGCAGGAGCTGAGGGACAGGGGAGAGCAGGAGCTGAGGGACAGGGGAGAGCAGGAGCTGAGGGAGGGGACAGGGGAGAGCAGGAGCTGAGGGACAGGGGAGAGCAGGAGCTGAGGGACAGGGGAGAGCAGGAGCTGAGGGAGGGCACAGAGGAGCTCTGCTTGCTGGCTGTCTGGTGCAGGAGAGTGTGCTGCCTGCTCCTGTGCTTTCTCAGCAGGCGAAGATGCAAGGGAGAGCAATCCTCTCCCTGGTGCAAGCAGAGGAGAGCTTTGCTGTGACAGAGCTAATGAGGCTCCTGGGAGGATTTATGCAGAGCTAATAAGCAGCAGAACTAAACGTTGTCTTCATTCACCCTCCAGCTCACCAAAATGTTGTTCATTCATGTTGCACTAATGAAGCCAAGAGCCATTAACCCTTTCTTCAGAGAGAGAGACACTCTTGGCACTGAGGAGGAATCAAAGCACAGGAGCCCCAGGGAGCAGCTGTGTGTCTGCAAGGCTTCCAGCATCATCCCCAGGCTGCAGTGGGGAGGGGATGCTCCTCTGCCCTCCCCAGCTCTCAGCTGTGAGCCCCTGAGCTCATCCATCCTGGCCTGGAGCCCTCTGCTCCCACCCCAGGCTGGGCTCAATCCTCTGCAGGGGCAGAGAGAGCCTGAGCTGGGTGGCAGATCCTGCAGCAGGACAAGCTCCTGCTCAGCCTCTCTTATCCTGCACCGAGTTGCTTCCCATCTGCCTGCTCCCTGTTTGCTGAAGCAGGGATAAGGGGTGGGACAGCAGGACCAGCAGCATGCTGAGGATGCCCAGGGATGATGCTTGGGAAGCTGGAGAGGTGCAGAGTTGGTCTGGGAACAGCTGAGCTGGTGCTTTCCTGCTGAAGTTGCAAAGGATGCAGTAGATGTGGTTAAATAATGCATGTGGATCAATGCTGGGCTTCCAGTCCCTGACCTTGAAAGGTCTTTTCCCAGCCCAGCATTCCAGGAGGCTGTGAGGTGGCTTTGGTGCTCCCTTTGGCAAAGCAATGCTTTGCTGCTCAGGTAGAGGATCAGTGCTGCTCCCTGAGGGAAGCAGGGTGTGCAATTCCAGGTTTATAGCCAGCTGGTTAATAAATGCTGGTGCTTGTGTGCAGCTTCCCTGTGCTTCCAGAACCCAAGGCTCAGCAGCAAGCCCAAGGTGACTTAAATCCCCTTCTTGGGCTTGGCTGTTCCAGGGACACATCCCACTCCAGATCCCTGATGGAGAGAAGTCACTGCCACTCGATGGCCATGGGGATGCCCCTGGCTCTGGCAGCAGTTAGCCAGCTTCCTCCTTCTCCATCACCACTTCCCATCCCTCTCACCTCTGCCTTTCTCTCAGGTGACAAGGCATTCATTCCCAGCTCCCACCCAGCCTCTGCTGTGTGGCTCCTGCCTGTAGCATCACTCACCCTTCTGCTGGGGGACAATGCTGCTTTTTAACCTGCCAAGGCCAGGAATGAAGCAGCTGTCTGCCAAAGAGCATCCTCTGACAAACTCACTGCATAAAAGGCTTCTGCCTTGGCTCTGGCATTTCCAGATGCTTTCTGCTTCAGCGTTGCTGACACTTTCCCCATTCCTGAGATGAGGCAAAAAGCAACTAAGAGCTTGTTCTTATGGCAAGAGTGGGGAGGAAATGCAGTGAGGATGAGAAGGGCTACACTCTCAGCTCTTGGTGGGGTGCAAGAGGCAGGACTGAGCATTAGAGTGCAGGTAGAGGTGTTAATGTCAGGAATGCTGATGGGTTGGGATTAGCTGGATGGAGAGCAGCCCATGAGCACAGTGCTGCCTCTCTTCTGAAGGCAAGAGGATTACGTGGGTGAGGAGCATCCCACAGAGCCAGCACTGACTCTGCTCTGGAGCAGAGCCATCATCCATCCAGGTGCTGCTGCTTCCCCTCAGAGCTCCTCTGGGCACCTAGACACTGAGCCCATCTCTGTGTGTAATCAACACCTCTGAGGCTGGGAGGTAAATCTGGTTTTGCTCTTGTCACTCACATCCTTACAGCCTTTGCCACCTTCACATCCTCTCTCAGGTCCCTTGTCCCCTGCACTGGGGCTGTGGCAGAGCCCAGCTCCTGCCTGCTCTGAGCAAGCTTTTCAAGCCATCCAGAGCTTCAGTTGCTCTCTCCTCTTCAGCTCCCTCTCCTGTGTTTGCACCATGTGCTCTAGAGCTGGATGGTTCTCTGACAAGCTCTAGACAAGCTTGGTTTGCTTGCTGAATAGCTGCTGCTGGGATCCAGGGGATGGAGGAGGAGGAGGAGGGATTCTCCTTCATCTTCAACAGCTCAGGTGAGGATGGGGTAAGCCAGAGGATGGATTGTCAGTCCCCAGACATCTCCCCTCCCTCTCCTGCCCTTTTTCTCCCTAAACACCCAAGAGTTAGAGGCAAGGAATGGGCATGAGCCTCAGCAGCTCTGGGTTGGCAATGATCAGCTTTGTCCTGAGGTGGTTTCACGTGTGAAGGATGTGGTGGTTCCTCCTGGATCTGGGTGAGCTTCCCGAGGGCTGTCAAATCCACCTGACCACTTTGGAGTGACACTGCTGCTTCAAATGCTCAGTTCTGTGGAGTTGTCTCTTGTGTTCAGCTGCGGGAAGGAGAAGGATGAAGAGAAGGATGCTCAGGTGCTTAAGCAGCTTCCTAAGTGTGCACTGAAATCCTGCTCATTGTCTTTGGCTCCCCACGACATACTGGGCATGCAATTAGCTCCCTGGATTAGCAGGAGCCTCCAGTGCCAGGTATTCTGCAGACACAAAGGCAGCAGTGTGGCTCCCAGAGGGTGGAGGTTTGGAAGGGATTTGCATCTCTAATTTCACTCTCAGCACTTCAAAAGCTTGGATAGGTAAGAAGCAGAGAGGAGAAGTGCTGCCCTGGCTGTGCCCAGGGTGGCTGTGGCAAGCCTGCTCATCCTCTGCAGAGCTGTGAGCTCCTGAACCTCTCACTGCTCAGGCATCATGGACATCAACTCAAGGTGGAATTTCAGGGCTTGCTTTTCCTTTCTCTCCAGCACTCAGCTGCCTGAGGCTTTGCTTCCCAGAGAGGTGTCAAGTGAGAGCCAGAAGATCCAAGTCTTGCTGAAGCTGGAAGGAGACCACAAAGTTAGTGAGCACCATGGAAGGTAACTAATGCTGCAGTGTGGATGCTGAGCTGCCAGGTGAGGAGTGATAGATGTAGGCTCTGCCTCTTGGTGGGACAGGATCTGCAGAGCATGCTGCACAGGCTCAGACAGCTTGGAGAAGACCTCCAAGATCATCAAGTCCAACCACTGATCCACAGCTCCATGCCACTAAACCATGTCACCAAGTGCCATGTCCACACAGTTTCTGAACCCCTCCAGGGATGGAGACTCCAGCACTGCCCTGGGCCAAGCTGGGACAATCCTTTCCATGAAGGAATTGTTCCTCAGGTCCAACCTAAACCTCCCCTGCTGCAACTTGAGGCTGTGTCCTCTTCTCCTGTCTCTTCTTCCAACCCCCTCCTCACTCCAAGCTCCTGTCAGGGAGCTGTAGAGAGTGAGAAGTTCTCCCCTGAGCCTCCTCTTCTCCAGCCTAAGCAAGCCCAGTGCCCTCAGCTGCTCCTCAGCACTCTAGACCCTTGCCCAGCTCCCTTGCCCTGCTCTGGACACACTCCTTTGGATGTTTCCTTTGGCCACATGGTGATGATCTTCCCTAACTCATGGAGTATTGTGATGCTGGGGAGGATGTGCAGCACCAAGGGCTGGGCTGGCTGAAGGTGTAGGTCCCAGCTGGCTGAGAGTGAGGGAGCCAAGGCTGCAGGCAGCAGCAGTCTGTCCCTGCTGCCAAGTGCTGTCACCTTGCAGGTGTGAACAGGTGATAACTAATGGTGTGAAACAAGGCTGTGTTCTTGCACCAACTCTACTCACACTCTTTTTCAGCATGATGCTCCAAAGGGCCAGGGCAGAATTTGATGACCAGGATGGTATCTCCATTAGATATCATACTGATAGAAGNTTCCAAGCCTTGAGGCCATGCTGCTGAGAACGCAGCTGCGTTGGGCAGCTCACGGCTCCAGGATGAAGAACTCCTGCCTGCCTAAGCTCATGCTCTATGGGCAACTTGCCCCTGGCTGTGGCAAGAGAGGAGCCCCGAAGAGGAGATGCAAGGACTCCCTGAAACAACAGCTCAGCCTTGGCCATATTGCTCCCCTGAACTGCTCTCCTCTGGCCTCCACTCAGCAGCTCTGCACACACACTAGTTTGAATGCCGCGGATGGTTTGGAGCAGGCACACAGGATCACTCTGGAGGAGAAAAGACAGCGGAGAAAGAATCGTGTCTTGCAGCTTCTACCTCCTGAGGAGTCCTTGTGCTGTGCCTTTTGCAACCGCTCTGGTCTGTCCCAAATTGGCCTTTGCAGCCAGCAGCACGCTTGTGGGAGGTGTGGGTAGAGCCCTCCCTGGATCTTGGTTCACAAAGCCTAGCCATGAGCTGCTCCGGTAGGAGAGCATCCTGCATCCCACAGCTCCACACTGCTGCTGTCCAACCTTCTCCAGAGCTCTGCAGAGCAAGCTTCTTGCTTCAGAAAGCAATTTCCCCACCTCTGTTATCTGCTCCTTCCACGCTGTGCTGTCAGGCTTTGCCTTTCCAAGCCCATGCTCACCTAATTGCAGTGTGGCCCCAGCAGAGGACACCTCCTCCATGGGGTAATTATAATCCAATCAAGATAAAACTCATTACACAGACAACAGAGGCAAACAAACAGAACCTTCCCCTTGGAAAGGCTAAATGTCAGCCTTACTGATGAATGATACCGGCTAATTACAGGTTTCCTCACTCAGTAGCATCTAAATGCTTCCTAGGCCAAGGAGTGGGGCAGGCTAGCCCCACAGCTCCTGGGGCTGGGCTTGGCTCTCCCTGCCCCGTTTGATCTTGGGCAGTGTCTTTGGAAGGTGAGAGCTGGCACTAGTGCTGCTGGAGCTGGATGGAGCTGTGGCTATGGTGCCTGGGAGATGTTCTGCTGCTCCAGCCCATCCATCACTGCAGCTTGCTTCATGCACACAGCCTCTGCCCTCAATCTGCTTGACCTTGAGGACATCTTCCCCCCAGGGTGCTAGGCCAAGCCCATCTCCCCCTCCTCACCTGCCAGATGCTGAGCTGCAGGCACCCCACTGCAGTGCAAGCTGCTCAGCAGCAGCAGGAGCTCCAATGCAGCTCTGCTTGGCCCTGCCCGAGAGACTCAGGATGCTTTGCTTGTGTGAGGAGAGGGATTTAAGCACACTGCTGGGACTGAGAGCTGAGTGAGGACAGCCCCTGGCAGCCACAGCAGCTCCACAGCCACTGCTCCAGCTGGATGGGGACAGCCTGGACATAGAATGAATCCTAGAATGGGCAGGTTGGAAGGGACCCTAAAGATCATCTAGTTCCAAGCTCCCCACACTGAGCAGGGATGCCAATCACTAGCCCAGGTCACCCAGGGCCACATCCAGCCTGGCCTTGAACACTGCCAGGGATGGAGCAGCCACAACCTCTCTGGGCAACATGTGCCAGTGCCTAACCACTCTCTGGGGAAAGAACTTCCTTCTAATAAGGATGCCAGATCAAAGGGAAGCCTGCCCAGGGTTTGTGTGCATGCAGAGCACTTGGGACCTCCTAAAGCAGAAGGGGTGATAGGTCCTGCTCCCCAAATCCTCTCTCCTCACCCATCTGCCTGTTTCACCTGCAGGACACCTGCCAAGAGGCAAATCTGAACCAGCACAGCAATTCCCTCTCCCTGAACCCCAAGCCCTCATGGTTTCTCCACTCCAGAACCAGCTCTAAACCCATCCTTAGGATGCTTCTCCCACTGCCCCCATCCCACAGCTGCTCCTGCTGGAATTCCTCCATGCTGGTGAAGTTCTCCATGCCCTAGGGTCTCTGCAGGGCCATCCCTCAGCCCCTGAGAGGTGACACTGCTCTGCAGGGCTGTAGGGGACAGGAAGCAAGCCCCCATGGAGCACTTGTTGGGAGTCCTAGCCGGGGGATGCTCCATGCAGCTAGGCCATGGCTGCTCGGCTAGAGGACTCCACACAGCAGCCCAATCCCTAATTGTGCACTGCTTACCCTGAGCTGATGGAAATCTCCTGCATAAGCCTGGCTGAGAGGAACCCTGCCAAACAGGAGCTGTATTTGGGAGAGGAAAGAGTCTGATCACAGCCCTGGCAAGGGATGTCCAGCCTGCTCTCTGGGCAGCCTGGGCCAGGGCTCTGCACCCTCACAACAAGCAAGTTTCTGCTGCTGCTCAGCTGCAAGCTGCTTTTCTGGAGTGCCATCAGCATGGAAAGCATCCCCAGAAGGCATCCTGCAGCAGCTTTGTTCCAGCTGACAAACAGAGGTGCTGTTGTTAGAGGCTCAGCTTGCTTTTGCCTCTCCTGCCTGGAGGCTTTAGCAGAGTTGTCTGAGCAGTGTGTCTAATCCACCCAGCACTGTCTGAGGGCACCAAGGCAGCAGCTTCAATGCTGCACTCATGCTTCCCTGAGCCTCTAAAGCACTCAGACAGGAGCTTTGCTACTGGAAAGGTTTGCACTGTGAGCCAGGGATAAATGACTGATCAGCCAGCTGGGGGTTGGGCTCTTCTCCCAAGGAATAAGCAATAGGACAAGAGGAAACAGCCTCAAGATGCTCCAGGGCAGGTTTAGGTTGGACATGAGGAACAATTCCTTCTTGGCAAGGGTTTGTCCATCCCTGTGCCAGGCTGCCCAGGGCACTGCTGGAGTCTCCATCCCTGCAGGAGTTGCAAAGCCATGGAGATGTGGCACTGAGGGACATGGTTAGTGGTGAGCTGGCAGTGCTGGGGAACACTTGGACTTGATGCTCTGATGCTATGAGCCCTGCTTGCCCCCAAAGCCCAGGTGCCAGCAGCCAGCCAGGGCTCTAGAGCTCAGCAGCCCTGCTTCCTCCAGCAGCTCTGACATCCATCCTCTCATCTCAGGCAGACAGAAACACCTGGGGAAGAGTTAATTACTGCACTGCTGTTTAATTAGCTGCACGCCTTGCTTTGCTTTGCTTTGCTTTGCTTTGCTTTTGGGTGGGACTCAGATGATGAATGGAGTGTTTGAACCTGCAAACCCATCACAACTCACACCACTAGAAGAGCTTTTTCTCTCTCTGGCCATTATTCTGTCCCAAATGGCTAACTCACAAACAAAACATCAACTTAATTTATTGTCACCATGCTGGGGGCAACTTGTACTGCTGCAAGAGTCAGGAGCAGGCAGGCTCCTCAGCTCAGCATCCTCTGGGCTTACATCTCCATTTATCCGTGGCCAACTTATTATGCTGACTGCATCCTCTGGAAAGGAAAATGCCACCCTAGCTCACTTCTCATTTGTGGATTTTTAGCAGCTACTTTCATCAGGGAGAGCATCTGTAGGCCAGGGCTCTTAGCATCAGCCCAGCTGCTGTCACCAGCAAGAAGGGACAGGCTCAGGTGTGCTTGGGCTCTGCTGGCAATGGGAGCACACAGAGGGTCAGGAGGATGCAGTGATGGTGCAGGGAGCCTCAGGTTGGATGTTGACACTGGGGAGATGCACAGATTGCTCCCAGCACACAGCATGCTTGTGCTCCCAGAGGTAAGGAAGCCTCTGGATCTGGGAGAACAGTGCTGTGGAGGGTGGAGGAGGCAGCACTCCTCATTCCTCACTCCTTCTCTTCTCCTCATCACCCCTTCTCTTCTCCTCAGCCCTTCTCTTCTCCTCATCCCCCCTTCTCTTCTCCTCCTCACTCCTTCTCTTCTCCTCCTCACTCCTTCTCTTCTCCTCCTCAGCCCTTCTCTTCTCCTGACAGTGGCTGCAGCCCCAGCTCTCCCTGGTGGATCCATCCCAGTCTGTGCCATGTCCCCAGCACTCACACAACAAGCTGGAGGGACAAACATGCAAACCAGTGACCCCAAAGCCAGCTCCCTCCCTGCTGTGTGATTGTCATCAGTGTTGCACTGAAGCAGAAGGCACTCATTAAAGAGGAATTAGCTGGTTCCCAGGGGCATGGCCCATGCTGTGGAGCAGCCCAGGATGGGGTCAGGCAGGACAGTGAGCTGAGTGGCTCTAGGTGAATCCCATCCCCTGAGCATCCTCTCAGGATAAAGGGGATGATTGCTTGAGGTTCATCCTGGCTTCTTTCAGGCTCTTCCTTCTCCTTGCCCTGCTCCTGAGGGTTGGCTTCCTATTTCTTGTGCCCAGCAGGCTTTCACTGGGCTGGGTATGACTTTATAGACTTTTTCTTTGCTCTGGTGTTGGTTTGGCTGTTCCTTTGAACCCATTTTCATGTCAGCTCTTGGGCCTCTTCTTCTTCCTCCCCTTCTGTGCTGGGAGTAGAGCAACTGGCCCAGCTTAGCCTCAGACACAGGCTGAACTCAGACAACTCAGCCCAGAATGAAAGCTTCCTTGCCAGCTCATAACCCTCACCCTGTGCTTGCTCTTCCCTTTTCCTTCCAGGGAATTATCAGCATCTGCTGGGCTTCTGCAGCTGGAAGGTTTAGGCCATGCTGGCCTTTGTGCATGGATCTCCAAGAGGAGAATGGGATGTAAAGAAGGTATGTTTCCTCTTGGATTGAAGTGAGAAGATGGGCAGGAGCTGCTGATAGCATCCCCAGCCTGGGCATGGAGGCTCCACATGCCAAACTCTCCCTCTTGTCCCTATGTCCATCAGCAGACTCTGCTTGGTGCCAAAAGCAGGTCAGAAAGGTCAAATTGCTGTGAGTGTGTCTGTGCTGCAGCAGCTGGGCCTCTAGTGGCTGCAGCCATGGCTTTGGGGTCATGCCCAGCTGGGGACCTTGGTGACACCAGAGCTGCTCCCCTCCAGGAGGAGGACATCCAGCTCTGCTTTAGCAAGCCTGAAACCATCAGCTGCTTTAAGAACAAATTCCTTTTCTTAGGCTGTCTCCAAGCCTTCTGTGTGATGGGACAAGTGGGATGCAGCCTGAGAGCCATCACTCTGGTGCTGAGCAGCATCCCATCCCTAAACCTGGCAGCAGGCAACACATCAGAGCCCAGGGGCAGCTGCAGGGCATCCCATCTGTCTGCTGCTGAGCAAGGGCTGACCACTAGAGGAAAGTACATCAAATGCTGGGCAGCAGGGCTGTCAGCAGATGAATGACACATTGCCCTGCTCTGCATTCCACTGGCCAAGGCTCTTGCCTTCCCTCTTCAGAGAGAAGGCAGGGCAGGTAATGTATGGATGGAGGTGATTGCCTTCATCTGATTTAGGGTAATGACCCAAGAGCTGGGGAATGAACTGAGGCACAGAGCCTAATTCCATGATTGCCTCCTGCAATTGGCTTCCTCTCAGCCCCTTTGGCCTCAGCAGCTTGGAGCAGCTGGAGCTGTAGATTTAATCCAGTTTGCAGGACTCTCTGATGATGTATATTTGAATGAATGGCCTCCTCTGTCACCTCAGCAGCTTCATGGGGGTCAGCAGATGGCCACAGCTAGCAACTCTCCCTTGGGCAAGAGTCAGAGGCAAAAGAAACTCACTGTGGGGAGAGAACTCTGCTGGGAATAGATTTATCCTTGCTGGGCTAGGCACAGGGGACAAATCCCTGCACCAGGGAAGCCACTGCTGCAGGAATGGGAGAGGAATCCAACAGTTCCCTTGGGGAAAACATATCTGAAGTGAGGCATTGCTTCTCAGAAATGAGGAGCCTACCTTCTTGTTCTCCTTCTGGAAAGAGCATTCTGAGATAGGAAGTCCTGGTGCTGAGGGATATGGGTTAGAGGTGACCTGGCAGTGTTGGGTTAATGGTTGAGCTTGAGGAGCTCAGAGCTCTTCTCCAACCCTTAATGATTCCATGACCTGCTGCACGATTGCAGCTTGACTGGGGAGCAGGAGACCCCTCAGCAGGGCAAGCTGTGCTGCTAAAAACCATGCCAACATTCCTCAAGGGCTCCCTGTGCTGTGCTCCATGCCATCTCCTCCATCATCTTGTACCACCCTGCTCTTGACACCCTGGCAAGTGAGCAGCAAATGGCTTGTGTCCTCTGTGGGCAGGAGGCACCGGAGATGCTCTGCCCAGAGCAGGAGGCACCGGAGATGCTCTGCTTGGAGCAGGAGGCACCAGAGATGCTCTGCCCGGGACAGGAGGCACCGGAGATGCTCTGCTTGGAGCAGGAGGCACCGGAGATGCTCTGCCTGGGGCAGGAGGCAGCTGTTGGGATTCAGGATCTGTGCAGCATTGCTGGCAAAGCTTTACAGATATTGCCTAACAAATAAGGGTAACAAGACAGCACAATAAAAACAAGCTATAAGGAGGAGTAATTAATGCTTCCTGGAACTTGTGTTTCAGTCTGAGTTATCTCAAGGTTTAATTTGATGACAGCATCTCCTGCAAACAAAGCTGGAATGAGGATGCAGTTAGCAGGGACTCTGCACTGAGTTTCCTTCTCATTTGGGTTTTAAATGTGATTTTTAAACAGCAGGGCAAGGGAGCTTCTCCTCCTCTGCTCTGCCCTAGTGTGGCCACAGATGGAGGATTGGCTCCAGCTCTGGGCTGCCCAGCTCCAGAGAGACAAGGAAGTGCTGCAGAGAGTCCAGCAGAGGCTAGGGAGATGCTGAGGGCACTGGAGCATGTGTGGCAGGAGGAAAGGCTGAGAGCCCTGGCAATGCTGAGGCTGGAGCAGAGCAGAGCCAGAGGGGAGCTGCTCCATGCTGAGCAAGAGCTGAAGGGGGCAGGGGGCAAGAGGCTGGGGCCACACTCTGCTCAGGGGTGCCCAGGGATGGCACAATGGGCACACACTGCAAGCCAGGAGCTTCCATAAGGAGCAAGTTGTTTGTTGTGAGGGTGCAGAGCCCTGGCCCAGGCTGCCCAGAGAGCTTGGGGAGTCTCCTGGGGTGCAGAGATTGCCAAGGCCCCTGGAGGGGATGCTGGGCAAGCTGCTGGAGCTGAGCCTGGATTAGATGATCTCCAGAAGTCCTTTCCAACCCCATCCATGCTGGGATTCAGTGGAAGAGGAGTTGCCACCTTTGCCAGCTCTCCCTCAGGACAAGAGCTTTCCCCTTCCCTGCTCTGCAGCAGCTTTGTGAGCAGGGAGCAGCTACACAAACCACAAGAAACACTTATCTTCATTTTCTTTTTTTTAGGCACTTTTCTCTCTTTTCCCCCTGAACAGTCTCTGCTCTACACTCTTATCTCCTTTTGTTTACTCTGCCTCTGATTCTTGCCTAGCCTCTCGTGCTGCAGCTCCTTCAAATGTCATTCCTGGCATCACAGGCTGGATGGGAAATGTGATTTACATTTAAATCCATCTCCCATGGACTTTTAGCATCAGGCTGGGAGGAAAACATTTCCTTGGAAGTTTATACAAGTGATGAACTTCATGTTGATATTTAATAGCTTCCTAGTATTGCCTTGTCAGGAGCACATCATCAACATGAGGCACTTAGAGCTGCATCCTTCCTCCCCTGCACCCAACAAGCAGCTTGGAATCATCTCCAGACCACTGAGGAGCTTCAGTCGGGATGGTTTGTGACTGATTGATGAGGTTTTAGCTCTGAGGTGGCAACAAGCCCTGAAAGCTTGCTGCAGGTCAACCAGAGCTCCTGCAGCATGCTCTGGGATGGGAGAGCAGCATGCCCAGCAGCCTGACACAGATGAGGAGCTCCTGTCTCTCTGGAGCTGCTGGAGTCTCCATCCCTGCAGGGCTTCAATAGACACCTAGATGTGGTGCTTAGGGGCACGGGGCTGACAGGTAGATGGTTGGACTTGATGAGCTTAGAGGTCTCCTCCAGCCTTAGTGATGCTGTGATCAGTTGGGGATGTCCTTCCAGGCAGGAGAAGTCCCTCAGGGAGTCACTCCTTCATGCCAGGGAGATGTTGAGGAGGATCCAGCCCTTGCTCTCTCACTGCCACCCCAGCACCAGGCACAACTCACTCTCCATAACTTCTGATTGATTTAGGGACACAAGCTACTGAAGAACTTCCTCCTCTTCTCCCCTCAGCTCTGCTCCCTGGTGCTTGCCCTCTGATCCCAATCAGCTGCACCTTTGGAATCAATGCCAGGCCATGGCATGAAGCTCAGAAGCTTCCCTTGCCAGGAGGACACAGAGCTACTCATCATCCTCACCCCTGCCAGCCCTCAGCCCAGCACAGCTTGGTCCCACCTGCTGCCTGCTTTTCCCCATCATTCTTGTGCTGGTTCTGGGAGCTACATCCAGTGCCTGATTTATCCCTTGTTCCTCTCCTAACAAATGATTCTGTGTCTTCCCCCTGTGATTTATAGCCAGGAATCACCTCCTCCCTGAAAAACCTCCCTGCCCATCTATAAATCTGAGGTGTTATTCAGCTCCAGCTCCTCAGGACACAGCCATGGACCTCAGAGCTCCCTTGCATCCCTCTCCATGCTGGGATTTGGGGATCCATGGTGCTGCTCCCTGTGCTCCTCTGGCAGGCTCCATCAGCCCAGAGCTCAGCAGCACTGCCACAGTCCAAGAGGAATCCTCTTCAGGCAGAACT
The DNA here is from genome assembly GCA_013396975.1 of Bucco capensis. Classification (NCBI taxonomy): domain Eukaryota; kingdom Metazoa; phylum Chordata; class Aves; order Piciformes; family Bucconidae; genus Bucco; species Bucco capensis. Next base: position 2,115 of record VWZO01005749.1, on the reverse strand, counting down.
CCATTCTCCTGACTTGCCACATCCTCTTTTTCCTTTGCTTTAAGCCATTTCCCAGCACCTTTGAGACCAAACTGCTCTCCCAGGCCTGGATTTGCTCTCAGGGAATGACTCAGGAGTTGTCAAGGAGGTGCTGGAACTTCATTTCATTATGCACTGAGGTTGGAGTGGGTCTCCTCTTCTCATTTTTCCCTTCTGAAAATACCATTTCCATCTGGAAATGGGATGCATGTGGGGTTTGGGAGGTGGCTGGGAGCAGAGGATGAGGATTCTGTGGGAGCACAGAGCTGCTGCAGACAGGCAGTTTGGCTCAGGTTTGCTCTGCTCACTCCACTGCCCCTGGAGATGCCAAACCTGAGTGCCATTGCCCTCCTGGAACACTCAAGGAGTTGTGAGTGTTTATCCATGAGGAGGAACAAGCTGAAGGCAAGTGGAGAGTCTCCAGCCTGGGGGTTAGGACACAGGTTGGCATCCCACATGGAATTGGCACTCTGCTGCCCTGCCAAGGACATTCCTTGGTACTAAAACACTCTAAGAATGAGGATGTGGCACAAAACTTGCTGGGTTTGCCATCTGAGGTGCTTACTGCTCGTGGGAGGAGCTGCCAGCCCATTAGTTATGTGGCTACTGCTAATGATGTCTGAGCATAACAGCAACAACAACGGAGAGAAAACCACTGCCATTTCCAATCCAAACCTTCTCCCTGCCTGATTGAAATGTAAATATCACCAGGGTTTGATTCATCTCTCCCTGGAATGTTAGTGAGGTTTGTGGTGCCCTGGCAGGAGATGCTAATAAGAGCACCAGGAAATTGAGCATCAGGCAGGCAAGAAATCACCAGAGGGGAAGGGTGGTAGGGTAGGCAAACATCCCCAGAGATAATGACAGGTTGGAAGCATGTGCTGATGGAGTGGGACATCTTCTCCCAGAGAAAAAGCTGGCTTCACAATGGAGATAATCAGGTAAGTGCTGCTCAGTGATTCCATCCAGAGCAAAGCCTGCTGAATACCCCAAACACTCAGCAGAGTGGGGAAACAGAGCCCCAGTGACCCAGGCCAAGCAGAGAGCATGTGCAGGAGCAGCCCATGGTGCAGATGCCTCCAGCTCTCCTTCTCCAGCATCTCCTGCTGCAGGATGCTCAGTGCCCAGAGCTGCAGCTCTTGGGATGGGGATGGAGATGAGCAGAGCTGCCCATAAATCCAGAGGTGCCAGCCCAGGCTTGGGCTCCACGTGCCCAGCACACATCTGGGAGGCCAGAGAAGTTCTGGAATCCTTCTTTTTCTCCCCCAGGAGGGATCTGCTGGCTCAGAGCTGAGAAGCTGCTGGTTGTGGCTGTGCACTGCCAGCCTTAAGGGAGAAGGGAAGGGGAGAGCAGAGTGAAGAGAAGCCAGCAGCCTTCCCCCTGGGGCCAAGGCAGAGATGCAATCAGCCCTGGAGGAGCCAGACCTGCTGAGGATGCTCAGGGAATGGGGGGGAGCTAATCCAGCAGAGGATGCTCAGGGAATGGGGGGGGAGCTAATCCAGCAGAGGATGCTCAGGGAATGGGGGAGAGCTAATCCAGCAGAGGATGCTCAGGGAATGGGGGGGAGCTAATCCAGCAGAGGATGCTCAGGGAATGGGGGAGAGCTAATCCAGCAGAGGATGCTCAGGGAATGGGGGGGAGCTAATCCAGCAGAGGATGCTCAGGGAATGGGGGGGAGCTAATCCAGCAGAGCCTGCCCAGGTTATCACTCAGCCTAGAGCAGCTGGCCAAGGCCAGGCACAGCTGTGAGCAGCAGGGACACTGCTCTCATCACTTTCCCTTTCTCCCTCTCTTCTCCAGCATCCAGGAATGAGCTTTTCCCCTGCCTGGAGAGCTCTGCCTTGCCAGGACTTTGGGATTTCCATCTGGAGAAAGCAAACAGAAGCTCTAATCTCTGACCCAAAAGACATTGTCCAGATGATGACATCTTGACAGAAGGTGACTGCTGTCCCCCAGCATTCCAGAGCTGGGCCAGGGGCTGCTGGGGACAAGGACCACGCGCTGCAGGGACCTGGGTCCTGCTGCATCAGTGGGAAGGGCCAGAGGGGCACAGGAAGGGGTCAGGGGGGCACAGGAAGGGGATAGGGGCCAGAGGG
>VWZO01005745.1:2330-15533 GCA_013396975.1 Bucco capensis | reverse complement strand
ATTCTATGATTCTATGATTCTATGATAAGGTGGAAACTTCTGTTGAAATATAAATAAAATCATGGGTAAGTACTTCCTGAAAAATGATCAAGTGGATTCCATTGAAAAATAATTTCACACTCTTCTCTGTTTACTTTGCAATCCGCATTATGAAACACCTTTTTTTTTTTTACTCTCAGGAAAAAATATATCACTGTGGTGAAATCATACACAAAGACTATAGAATACTATTTATCATGTACTATGATTAAAAAAAGTTCTATGACTAGGTTTTGATGTAGACAGTTAGGAAAAAAGTACTGTGAGCAAAAACTTTGAGTTACTTTTTAAAAACCTGTGAGATAGTATTTTGTCTAGCAACAATTCATCAAAAGTAGTCTCTTCTCTCTAATGATGAACAAAAGGGAATTTACCTATATTCAATTACCATTTTGCCAATATTTTTTTTTTAATTAAAATAGCCTGAACTAAAATTCTGAAATTCTATTATGTCCATATTTTTTACTTTGAGAAAACTCAGTATAGAGGAAGATGAGGTGCTGGTGAAAATCAAAAGGTTATTTCTCTTTTTCTCTAAGGTAATTTAAAGTCTGTGTTGCTACATTCCCATATCATACAAAGGTCCATTTATGCGTTCTTCTTCTAATAGCATTTTTTGTTGCAACAATAAGAAGACAGACTTGGTATGGTTTGTGATATACGGTAACAAAGGCTACACTGATCTTTTCACCATTTTGTGGTTAAAGTGATCATTTTTCACCCTTCCACAGATGTTATTTAGCTAAATGTAGAATAAATAGGTTCAGTAAAACATAGAATATTGGAAATTATTATATCTAAGTTTATAGACCTGAAACATTTATAATCTTGTATGGTGCGTAAGTTATCACCATTACCAAATGCTAATCTATTTATTTTTAATAAAAGCAATTTTAAACAGAAATAATGAGCCATGTTCCAAAGCAAGGTCTGGGAAATGAACTGCCTCCTTCTCTAACTCTTTAGAGCTTAAACATTTAACCAGTAAACTACATGAAAAGCAGTGATGGTTTCCCATTCTTTAAAAACATTTTTAAATAAGCGAAAGTGTTAGCAAAGACTTTTTTTTTTAAATAATTCAAAAATCTGTGATATGTATCATAGAAGAAATTGAGTTTTCATCTCAATTTGCTACAGAATATGTATTAATTTATCATGCTCCCTTGAGCTTATAGGAACTATTTGCATGTTATATATAATACTTACCATAAACCAGAAGATCAAAGTGTTTTCTTTACATTCAGTTATATGTGATTTAGTTTAGAAGAATTTTATTAGTATGTACCTGAGACCTGTATAGGTCTACATACATATTTACCCCTTTCTGTACAGTACCTTTGGGGATAACGTAACAGCTTTCATAAATCAATGTTTTTGTCATTGTAACAGACCCAGAAACATTGTCCCAGCTATAACAGTAGAAAACAGTTATGTTTTCCCCAAAGAATCTGCCACTGATTGATAGGCAGTAGGTCTCTGCCAGTTTCTCTCTACCCTTTATCTACATTTGAATAATTATCACCCAAACCAAAATGTGTATCAAATTAGTTTTCTGCTCTATTTCAGGGTAAATTTTAAACATTTTCTGTCACATATACATGTGCAAATAGGCAAATACACAAAAAACCCCAGTTCCAAATATACTCACTCTTATGTGTAACATTGGCTAGAGAAAAAGACTTCATGAAATTTTTAGTCCAATTTCACAAAAGAGAATCATAAGATGAAATTCTGACCTATCATTATTTAGAAAAGTAAATATGGAAGAAGATTAATAGGCAGATGCATAAGATTATAGAATCACAGAATGGTATGAGTTGGAAGAGAGTTTAAAAGATGATCTACCTCCAAACTGTGCCATAGGCAGGGACATCTTTCATTAGATGGCCCTCTAGAGACAGCAAAATAACTTCAAAATAATTTCACAATCACATGCACTGATTCTTATGAGGGGCTTCAACCACCCTGATATATGCTGGCAAAACAGCTAGGCACAAAGAGTCGAGGAGGTTCTTGCAGTGCATTGATAACTTTCTGACACAGCTGATGGAATAAACAATAAGGATACTGCTGGACCTTGCGCTGATGAACAAAGGTCTGGTTGGGGATGTGAAGGTTGCTGGCAGTCTTGGCTGCAGTGACTATGAGATGGTGGAGTTCATGTGAGGAAGTTATAAGGAAAGAAGTAGGATTTTAACTCTGGACTTCAGGAGAGCTAAGTGTGACCTCATCAGAGACCTACTTGGAGGAATACAATGCATTAGGGTTCTAGAAGGTAGGAGGACCCAAGGGAGCTGGATAATATTCAAGCACAACTTTGCCAGGGCTCAAGATAGGTTCCCTATAAGTAATAAACCAAGCAAAGGAGGCAGGAGATGTGCGTGGATTTTTCTAACTGATTTTAGAAAAACTTAGATGGAAGAAGGAAGGTTACAGAGCGTGGGAAAAGGGACTGGCCATTTGAGCGGAACATAGGAATGTTGCTAGAGTATGTAGGGATGCAAAAAGGAAATCTAAGGCCCTCTTGAAGTTAAATTGGACAAAGAATGTGAAAGATAACAAGAAGGGCCTTTTTCAAATACATCAGTAATTGAAGGAAGACTAGGGAAAATGTGTGCCTGCTGCTGAATGAAGTGGCTGGCCTGGTGATGGAGTACACAGAGAAGGCAGAGTTATCTCACAGATCCTTTACTGACGTTAGGAAATCACCAGAAGCAGTGTATGTTACAGAGAGAAGAGAGACAGATAAACACTCAACATTTTATGTAATTCATCAGTGTAAGTGAGAAGACCTTTGGATGATATCCTTCTATCTAATAACACACCATCATTGCAATAAGTAGAGAAGAGTTGAGGAAAATCATAGAATCATAGCATTGTTTAGGTTGGAAAAGACCATTAATATCATCTAGTCCAATTGTTAACCCAACACTGTTAAGTCCACCACTAAACTATGTCCCTCAGTGTCACATCTATGTATCTTTTAAATATTTCCAGGGATGGTGAATCCACTACTTCCCTTGGCAGCCTGTCCCACAGGTTGCTTTACAACCCTTTCTGTAAAGAAAATTTTCCTAATATCCAACCTACATCTCCCTTGGCAACTCTTCGGGACATTTCCTCTTGTCCTATCGCTTGTAACTTGAGGCAAAATGTTGCTATTCTATTTTGCAACATTCTATGAAAACACATTTGCCCAATTTTTGCTATTAACCTAATTGCATTGAGGAACACATTGTACACTGGTATTTAAAACTGTTATGGTAGCCATTGAAAAGATCACAGGTTCATTCGTAGGTTCTAGGATGAGTTAGACGTGGAAATGTATGAGATGAAATTCCCATTTTGTTTTCACAATAATTGAAAAGTTACTTCCCTTAGTAGTCCTCTTTAAATAATTAGCAATTCCAGAGTTTTTCTTTAAATTAGAACTATCAGAGTAAATAATCACTTTTCTATTTCCAAAGTAGTGTATTAGTAAGCATTAGCTGGTGAATAAATAGAGAGCTATGACAGGATACAGACATTCAGAAAGGCAGCTCAAGAGAATAAGGTTTTTTTTTTCCTTCTTTTTTTCTTTTCCTGTTTTTTTCCCTCCACTTAATGGGAAAGATAAAGGTATCAGGTTTAAAATATATAGTAAACTAGAGCAACATTCATATTTTAGAATTTCACAGAAAATATCCTGATGTATTTTCAGGATCTAAGATTTTCAGAGAGTTTTTGTTTTGACAAGCTTGATAGTGATGGGATAGAGAAGGCATATGAATCTGTGGAAAGAATATGATCCAATGACATCCATATTTCACAGAAGAAAACTAATAAAATACGTATTTTTCATGAATGCATGTGTTATCTTTAACTTTTTGTAGAATGAAAAACAATGCCATTTTTATTTAAATATTTTAGTTACAATTAAATCTTTTTCCCTTGGAACTTGCTCTAGTAAATTAAAAGGCCTCAACAGATTAGCAGATGTCATCTGTTTAAAAAAAGAAAAGGGGGGATATTAACTGTATCTGACTGTCTTTTCATTAAAGACAAACAAGAAAAGTTTTCCGTGAATTCACATATATTGATATAACTCAAATACCCTTAGAGGAATACAGGTTAATTATTCATTTATGCTTGTGTCACTATTTTTTACATTTGCACTATGATTAATCATGTTCTGCTCCCTTTGATTAATAGAAGACAGCAATGTAGATGAGGAGACTATGAAGGCAAACTCTCAGGGGTTTACTGGATGTCTCTCTTCAGTGCAGTTCAACCACATTGCTCCTTTGAAGGCTGCACTGCACCACAGCGGCTCAGCCCCCATCATTGTAAAGGGACGCTTCACTGAATCCAGTTGTGTTACTCTAACTGGAGCTGACTCAACAACAAGTGAAACAACCCATTCAACCCATTCAGGTAGCATATGGTCATCTCTTGTTCTGATCACTGAAGCAAAAACTAAAAGGAGTACTCATGACCTGAACAGAAACTTTTTTTTTTTTTTTTTTTTTTTCCTTTTGGTTTAATATCTCAGGAGTAGTTTGAAAAATAATTCTCTATGTACTTCCTTTTCTCCAGCATTTCTCTTTTCCTCTGAATGTTTATATTTTTCTTTTTATTTCTACAGTGTCATCTACATCAGTCGTCTTCTTTGCATGCTTACAAACCCACATTATTGCCACTGTACTACACTGTACATGAGCTGTAATTATGTGAGAAATTCTTGAAACCCCTTCTATTTGTTGGTCATTTTCCTTTTTTTCTGTTGCAGATCATTCTGGACGAATAGATGAGGGAGAACCTTTATCTAATGTGATCAGAAGCGACTCTGCAATTATAGGAGGTAATAGGGACTATAGCAACTCCACGGGGACATATTTTTCTAGTAACTGTAAGTCTTTGAATATTGAAGGGAAGTAAGTTTGGTTTTGTGTGCATAAGGAAACTAGTAAAAATGTTTCTACTTATTTCAAGCACAAGCCAGACAAAAAATAAACATTGTTTTAAAATGCAGTCAATAACTCATATATTTTCTTATTACATAAATTTATGCAATCATTACATTTCTTTCTGTGTATTAGAACATTCTGCTGTAACACAAGATACTAAAGGTTTCTAACAAGCCTAATGTTAGTATCTATGACTTAAAAAAGTAGTTGGGTATGTTGTGACAAATAGCATATGCTTAAGAAAGAACAATATTTGCTCCTTGTCTATGCCAAAAATTACTTTTTGCTACACAGTCAAATTCAGAATTCTCTTTAGTAGATCCGAGCAACGTAGATTTTTCTTGAAAAAATGGGATCTTGAATAAATCCTTTGCCAAACTGAAGCAAGTTTCATTCTGGTTCTGCAATGGAAAGAAATATAGTCTTGAACAGATTATCACATGCCTTGATTAACAAAAATAAAATACATGTTAAAATAACAATAATGCAAATAAAACCTGTTGGGTTTAGATACCATTTCTCCTAGATTTTCTTACTGTTTCTGTTGGTTGCATTTATCAGCTTAAATAGAAGTACAAATAATCATCCACAATCTTTTTTTCCCAAACATTTATTTTTAATAGAGGAATAGAAAAAGAAGCATGTACAGTTCAATTGCTCCTAAAGTGGTTATGTTGATAGTCCCTTTATTGTACCTCCTTTCAAAACAAATATGGTATAAAGCTTAAGATTGATCTCTTGCTCTTAAAGCACAGGACTGATCATCAGGATACACACATTCTATTACTGTGTCTTTCTGACTGACAATCTGTAAACTGGGAACCATCTCTGTAGTAGTGGGGAAACCTACACATTCTGTCTTCTTAGCAGGAATGAGGAGTACCCAAGTGAGCCTTAATAGGAAGAGTTTGATATTTGGGTCTGTCAGGAGAATTTCAATTCCTGCCACTGTTTTTGGAGAAAGTGTATGACTATGTCAGTTCATTTCTTTTTTTTTTTTTTTCAAGGAATAGTATTGTCTCTTGTGAGAATTTCTGGTAGTATTTGTTCTCAGGAGGAGGTAAGGGAAGGAAACTTGTTTTCACTCATGGAAGTATTCCATTAGTTTCCATTAGTTAGTTCAAAAGGAAGAGCACAAGGGGATGGGAAGGTTGTCCCCTCAATCTTTTAAATTCTGAATGTCTTTACTTTTTAACTGCCTTCAAACAGTGCACTGCATGGTCGGTGACATTTAACATGGTAGTGCTAAAGATACTAAAATAAGAGGCAATAAAATATAGAAGCTTCTTGGCCTCTGAAGTGACACATTTTTATACACATAAATTTGAGAATTTTAACATTGAATTCAGTGAGCTCAGACTTTAAAAATATGGTTTCTGAAGTTTTCTACATGTGTAACTTTGTTAAAAAATACTTCATTTCAAAAGCTAAGTCTTATTTTACAGGAGTGTCTGCATAAAGATCACTTCGTGTACTAGGCAATTTAATGTGGATGGGGATTTTTAAGTGTACTAACAAGAAAGTCATTTTTGAACTTCAAGCTACAATAGTTACAGTCTTGTATTGTTATTAAACACATTTGGGAATATGCACTCACAATTTTATATTGCTTAACTATGGCTGTTTAAAAGTCAAACCAAGCTCTTAAACACTCAGTAAAAGTTTAATCTAAGCACCCTTAAATGGCTATAACTGATAAATGTACCAATTCAGCTACCTCAGATAAGCCCTCCCTTGCAGGAGGCATGTACTGTGGCTGTGAAACAAATGAATACTTATCTATTTAATCTAAATAAGAACAAGATTTACTCAGATTATAGAGTCTATTCCAGAAAAGAAAATATCACACAAAAAATTTAATATTCTTACCATAGTGCATGGCTCATGTTAGAGAACAAAAAGAAATGACAAGTGATGAATTTTGGGTGGTCTAATTTTATTTACAGCTGTAATGTAGTATGTATTTTTATTTTTCTTGCACTAGTGGCCAAGTTGTGCATAAAATTTTTCCTTCATTTGGTACAGCTGAGCCACTGCATTACAGCTGTTTCCCAGACTGTTTAGCGTATTTTTCTCCCTGCACCGTTCTGCCTCTTTGACAAGCACTTTCTGCTTTCCCTTCTTAATTTTTCCTCAAATTCCTCTCCTGCATAACCTCTTACTCATGAACTTGGAGGTCTAAGACCATCATGAAAGGATGAATGAGGAAGAGAGGAGATGGACTGGAAATCTGTAAGGTCATGCTTGTCTATGTGGGAAGTATCTTTTTCCTTACTCTTCCTAATTCACTGTGCTAGGAACAGCATGCCTGAGTAACAGTTCAATATGTCCTTACCCTTTTCTGCTCCACCTCTGCTCTCCAGATTCCTTTTGCAGAACTAGAGCTGATTGGCAGGTGAAAGCTCGTGAAGGGACATGTCCCCTTCCCTCCTGATGACGTGGTGTGAAAAAAGGTTCTGAGTGACATGAATGACCAAAGAAACAGACAGTACCTTGTCCAATATTCATAGAAGCTGGGGAAAAGTAGAAAGTTATAATAGTGCCCTTTTTGACATCCCATTGTCTGACAGGAAGGTCTCTGAAGAACAACTCCTCAAACTTACAGTGGCTGGAGTTCCCAGCCTAGAAAACAGCTTGGGTTTGATAGGGAAGGAGGAAAAGACACTCTCTTGTCTACAGTACACTAAGGCCCCTACTGGCCTTCCATTCAGGATTGTAAAAAAATTATAGGATTCTGTAGATTTTTATTATTATTATTATTATTAGTTACATGCAAAACAATTGCCGTTAAGTTTATACAATGATGCTGTTTGTGGTTTGAAAGCAACTATTCTTTCTTATTTCTTACACTTCCCTGCAACCCCTTCTAATGAAGGCATTCCTTTGTCCTGTTCTTTGGCCCATGTTTGATTATTTGTCTATTCTTTCTCTTGACTTTTTTCTTCTCCTAGGTGTGATAGCAGTCGTGATATTCATCCTTCTTTGCATCACAGCCATAGCCATACACACTTATAAAATAAAAGGTATGTACTCAAAAAATGAGGCAAAAGGACCTGAAAATGAAGACAGTGCTGAATCTGCACTGAAAAGTGAGCTCAGCACGCAAAACACAGCCACTGAAAATCAAAAGGAATACTTCTTCTGATTGACATTCAAGATTTAATTTAATATAATAATGTGACAGTCTAACTTCCTTACTAAACCAGGGGCTCTCAAAGGACAGAAAAAATTCTTCACTCTATAGTAAAAGCAATGGATTTGAGGCTTATTATACTGCGTATGTTCAGTCTCAGTGATTGCTATAGGGGGGACCTCTTTAAATTACATGCATTCCTTAGCTATTATACTGTAAATACATTTTATGTAACAGTGATTTAGATATTGTAACCAATTTCATTGTTGATAGTTTCCGACTGTTCTGATATGACCTTCTACAACTGAAATTTAACATATACACTAAATATGGGGTTTGAATGGGAAAGTAGTTATGATTCCTGTCCTTTTTTTAAAAAATTTGATTCTGGAATATTGTTCAAGGTGAAAGGTGGATTCTAATATTTTGCATTACTAAAAAAATTCTTGTATGCTGCATTTTAGTGATTTCTTTTATTTCCTTAAACTGAAAATGCCTTTTAAACTACTGTTGGCTGGTGTCAACATCTGTTTGTGAGCCATAGAGTTTGTTATACAAAACAAAAGGTACTACTTTACTCTGGTATGTGACCAATGCCATCACTATACCTTCTTTTTGTCAAGACTAGCAGGATGTAAAACTGAAGGGTGTACAATATGTTAAAATTCTGTAAAATCTCTTTTGCAATAGGTTTTCACTCTGATCAAGTGATGGCACCAACAGACTCATGCACATTCTAGGCATTTTAAATAAAATTAGGATCTCAAAAGGCAAGACATTTGCTTGGACATATCAAGTAATATATTTACAGTAGTTAAATTATCATGAGTAAACCCACCAAAAGATTATAACAGTTTTGTCCCTGGAAATTAGTAATGCTTCTTCTGTCAAGATGTAATGTCTTTGCACTATGTGGGACGTACCCTCTGAAAATATTTTATTTATGATCTGCTCCAGACCTCGGAATTAATTGGTTCTAAATTATAGAAATTATTTATGATTAGTATGACAATAGAAGTAGCAGGGCATTTAGAGTCTAGTACAGTGGCTGCAATACCGTTGTTCTTTACCCTTATTAATAACTATTATGAGTCTGCGAGATAAGGTCTGAACACACCACTCAAATTAAAAAGATGCTTACTAACCTGACAGATTAAATGAGAGTGGCCTGTGATATTATAAAAAAAAATTATCAGATATGGAGGGTAGGTTTAAGTTGTCTAAACAGAAGATTATATGGTCACTTTAGACACCACAGGGTATCTGAAATATCTGTGTGGCCTGGTGGAAATGTAACAAGTTATACAGAATGTATGTGTCTTTTGGAAGAGACATCTGGGAATCAGGCAGAATACCCTGACACATCAAAAACTGCACTACATAATACTTAGGTAAATGACCCACACACAGGATTTTTTTGTTTTCCCCAGACAGAAGACTATGTGTTTAGAGCTTGGATTTCAGAAAATAATTAGGTATTCTGTGCCCTTGTAGACTTGAGTTTGAAACCTAAAAAGCATTCAAATGGTTTTACTTCTGTTTCCTTTGAAAGCAATGATGAGAGCTTTTCTCATTTTTCAGTGAGGAGTATCAAAGCCAGACCCTAGACTGCGAAGTTTAGAAAATTACTATCATAGATACATTAAGAACATTACAAAGACATAGAAACGGTGTGCCAAAACATTTAATATGTAAATTTCTTTGCATAAATGGTAGTTGTGAATACAAGTGTCCAGCATATACTGGTTTTAAAAGCTTATTTTCCTCCACCAATCTTCACCTTCTATTTTCAAAATTCTGCTTCCTCCTGCATGGTTTTACTTCATTCATAGGAACAAATTATTCCCTCTTTTTTTGGTAGCTGGAGGCTCTACAATCACAACTTGTTCAGATTAATATGCACTGCTCTCTTGTTCTCATTTTTGCAATTCTGCGTGCATATCTGGTAGATTAATCAGGCTAAGGACCAAGGATCAAGAACTAGATATCTGTGTTGTGTATATGTTAGCATAGTTACTAATGGAGCTTGGTCCATGACAAAAGGTCAGCTTTAGAAATGACAGAACATGGTGAGGGAACGACACTGGACTGTTCATGAAAAGTCATACGGATGAGAATACTTTGTTTTGTGGGTGGGCAGTGGAAGAGATGAAGGTCTCACATGGGTTATGTGAAGACCCTTAAGATGTTTGCTGCTTTGGACCTCTCAGTCTGGGTAGTTACCTGAAAGTGAGCATTACGACTCCTTCTTTTCAAGGGTCTGACCTAAATTACGTTGAGTTCAAGAGGAGTCCTTCCTTGGATTTCTCTGTAAATCAAACCCTTTGCTTTTCAGTGGGCTTTCCCTTCCCTTGACAGATATTTCAACGGTCATCTTTTTGTGTCAGTTATAACAAAAAATCTATCAGAAATGATGAGTCCCATTCAACTTCATTTTTACCAATGCAGGATGTAGTAACTATGAAGGACAAAATGTGTATGACAATATTAATTGTAATACAATTACAATCCAATCACTGAAATGGAGACGCTGGTTGAATGATAAAAGACAGACTATTCATGTAAGAGTTAGCCATATATGAACCTAATAAAATTTAAAAGGTACCCATGCCAAGACAAGTTAGAATTATGCAAAGTTATTTTTTAAATCACTCGCCTTTACTTCTATTTCCTTGTTAATTTTTATTATGTGTCTTGACAGGGAGAAAGGTCTTTCCCTTTACTTCATTTTCTTTCAAATGCATTATTATTTTTTCCTCATTCCTTAGAATTCTTTAAAGCAACAAAAAGAAAAAGATGTGGAAAATCCTTACTTCACAGATGAATTAATATAGAGAGGGAAGGATATAAATACCTGTGTGAATGGCATATTCTTTCATTCAAAGACCTTTTTAAGGCAATTTATTATGTGTAGGAGTATAAGGGGAAAAACAAAATGGACTGTGTTCAATACACACCTTTCTGCAGATCTGTAGCATACGATAATATATCTCTCTGAAGATGCAAATGTCAGTTTTTATCTGTAGGAAAAGTGATCATATATTTGTCACCCGAATCCAAAATACACAGATTCATAACCAATGAAGCAGCATTTTCCATTACTTGCTGTATTTCTATGGGTGCAACAATATGGTGTCACCAAAGTTCGCTGAGACATCATACAGCATTGTGCTTTTTTGATTCTGTATTGCAGTGTGTGACCTTTCACTTCTCTGTTAATAAACACTTTCTAAAACAAAGCGAGGAAAATATTTTTTAAAGAATTTGTATTAAAAAGATGAAAACTGACAATAATATACTGATAAAAAAAACCCAGTAAAAATATGTAGAAGTACACATAATATATTGGTGAGTGTGGTTCTTTATAGATATACTGACTGCTACTGTAATAAATTCACTACTCATTGACACATTTTCCACGGCAAATACATTTTGTCTTAATTTCATTTGAAAATAAATAGAAGCATGTATGCTAGTACATTTTTAAAAATTTGTATGGGCACTAGCCACACAGGGCTTTTAATTTTTTATGCACTCAGCATTTAGTGCATAAATATGATATAATAGGTTTTGGGAAAATGCTTTCCAAGACATTCACTGTTGTATTGATGAAGAATATCTAATAAGCAAAGTGCACAACTTAACATAAAATGTACTAGCGGTCAAAATAAATTTACAGCACCATTATTCATAGCAGTAATGCGCAAGGAAAAAGGGATGTGAATGATAAAGCAGACAGAATTCCTGGGACAAATCACACAGATTCAGATTTAGATGCCAGGAAACCTGCAGCTCTACTATGAGTTAAAATCAGAAGATATAGATATTGCAGGTAGAGGACTGGAAGGAAAACATCCTTTTGAAGTAAAATTACCTTGAGAAGTAATTGTAACCATTTACACTTAAGGCAGATTTGTAGATTTATAAGCCATGTGATGTCAGAACAGAAAATTGTTCTCTGTAACAGTAAAATGTTTGCTAGTCAGAGAAGTTAATGCTGAAAAAGCATGTGCCCTAGTCTCTGGGGTGCAATGAATATTCTCTAAAAGGAGCATGCAGAAATGCCTCATAATTAATTAAATTGAGCTCCTAATTATGCAGCCAAAAGTATAATTAATCTATAGTGTTTCTGATCATTTAATGAGATTTTGCATTATTAAGAAGGAAAAACAAATTAAAAATAACTACAGAAATAAAAAGGTACAGATATGAAGTAACTGAAGTAAGTATAGTATTGTGGGTTTTTTTAAAGTACACACAAGAACACACTTTAAAAATAAGGAAAAGACAAGAACTTCCCTTTAAATTTACTCTTTTCAGAAGCTTCTTCTGGGTCTTTTAGGTGGAAGTCAGAAGGAAAGCTTTAATTGGTTTGTGTACAAAATGTGTTAAAGCTGCTAATATGAGAAACAGAAACAAGAAAACAACGGTGTTTTTCTGTGCTGTGCTAGGAAGCCATTCCAATCCTCATTCTTGAAGGACTGTCTGAAATGTAATTTTTGACAAGAACTGACATTGTTCTTTGGATATGGTGTTTAAACCTCTTAATCTTTGATCTTACTGTTGTTAGCAGGAAACAAACACTGCAACCACATTTCACAGAGGTAAATGCCTTATCTTCAAATACAGATACAAAAATCTAGTCTTATATGTATTTATTAAAGAGGAACTATCAATGGGATACATCAAATTTCACAAGTATGCATTTGCCATCAAGAACCTAGTGATAACAGTATAAAAACTGTCCTGGTTTGACCAGAAGAACTGAAAATTTGTTAGGGTCAAAGGACCTCCCAGATGCCCCCTCTCCCCAAATGGGGACAGCAAAATAAAATAAAACACTGGGCCCACAGATAGTGAATTATAAGAATAGCTTTATCTATATTTAAATGCTACAACAATATGAAAAGAGAAATGATAGGAACGGAAAAGTTTCTTAGCTGGAAATGGCTTCAGACTCCCTATAATTGCTGAGTCACACAGGTCCTGCAATCGACACAGGCCTTAGGCCTATCAATCACCACTCCTTATCAGAATCTCCAGCTCTTTACTAAAAGCAAGTTCCTCAATCCCACCCCAGGGAGG
>VWZO01005744.1:7384-17938 GCA_013396975.1 Bucco capensis | reverse complement strand
CATGTTCTCTAAGGCTGCCTTCCTCGTGGAAACGAACCTCACTAAGAGCAGCAATATCAATGTTAAGATGTGATAGTTCGTAGGCAATTAGGGCAGAACGACGCTCAGAACGACCACTATCCGCAGAATCAAGCATAGTTCCGATACTCCAACAAGCGAGAGTTAATTTAGGTACACCCTTAGAGGCAGGTGTATGCTTTTGTCTCTTAATCTTTGTGTGACCGCATTATAGGAAGATGCCCGTTGGCCGTGGTTAACCAACCAGGTGAAGAGGGAGATGAGCTTTGGTTAGGCCACCTTTTCTAGGCCCTTCTCCGCATGGAGCAAGTAGCGCTCTCCTTAAACACGGCTGCTTGGTCATTCAGGATGCTGCCGAAAGAGACTGTCATCTCCAGGGTCAGTATCTAGCGACCAATGTCCTGAACCGCCTGCACGCAGGGTTGGGTCTGCAGCTACTGGTGCATCTTAACACCTGCTGTTTCAACCCTCGCCCGTCACTACAGGGCTTTAGAAGTAGGTATCACCCTCGAGCCTGCACAATGAATTTTTTAGGTGAGACACAGCATGTGCAGAGCTGGACCCACCCTTTGATCCTAAGGTTCACCTGTCAGGGCCTAGCAAGCTCGGACACTGACAGCGAAGTCCTTAGGACGTAGGTTTAATTAGAGTATCCTTCTCTTAGATGGAAGGTCTTACAGGGCTAAACAAGCTTCATCTGCCTGGGTTTGGAATTAGAGTTGTCCTTCTCCTAGGATGACTTCCAGAAGGCTAGTAAGCATATCCTACCCATAGACATATACTATCTAACCTTTCGGTTTAGACCTGTCTGGCATGGAAAACCCTACCGAAGGCATGTACCATCACCAGCATAGCTCACAACCGCATAAGGGTACACAGGCTACTTTCCCACTCAAAACAGTTAGGACAAGCCTTACGCTCCCTACTTTTCTGCCACCCATCTGTACTCACACCCAGGGGAAATACCCAGGAATATTCCTTTGTCCTGACTGCGCTTTCATGACACAGGGGAAAAAAACCCCAACCAAACAATAAAAAAAACCAACAAAACAAACACCAAACCCAGGCAGTAGCCCAGTCCTGGCCGTTACACCAGGCAGAGCCACTGGCAACCCGGCTGGACCCAACCCAATCCGGCTCCACGCTTCCCTACGCTTCCCCTTCCCAGTTATTGGGATCCTGATGGCTTCATCGCTGTCCTGCTGCGGTGGTACTGGTTGTCCAGGCTGTAGGCACATCGGTACTCTGTTCCCACGGGGTTCCGACGACCCACTGCAAGAACCGTGCAGCGAGAAGCTCCAGTCACAGCCCAGTAAAAGCCTCTGGCTCTTACCTCTGGCTTTTTTTTCTTTTTTTTCCTCTAACTGAGGAATGATGAGCATGTCATGGCCAAGAAACCAAAGGGGAATGTAGGCCAAGGTTTCTGAAGCAAGTACTAGCTCCTATAAAATACAACACAATATCCTGAGCTGATATGGACCACCAAGGCCATGCTATACCAGATAACTACTAAAACAGCAGATCAACTTTTTTAATGGTAAAGAAATTTCCTTGGGAATATCCTTGCAAGAAGTGTCTGTATTTGACTCTGTATTACCCATCTCTCCAGTGCTCAAAACGGTCATGACGGAACACATAGCTAAAGACTTTGGGGGCATTCCCAGTACTTACAGAAGTCAGAGAAAACAGATGCTGTGGCCAAGTCAACTTCTCCGGCTAACAGTTGGCTAGACCCATACCTACACATACTAAGCCAACTGTCATCCAACGTTCTAATTTACATTTTGAGATAGATGGAAAAGAGTATTCACTCCAAAATCTGCTACATTTTATCACATAACTATGTGGACCAGAGACAGACAACTGCACAGCCTGGGAGCTCATTTATCTATTCCATAATTATTTTTGTTATGCATCACCCTCTAAAAACTAGAAGGTGATACCCAAGACCATTTTGGGCCATACTGAATCCCTGAGCTTGGCACTTCATACATCTAGGTGCTCATGAAGATGAAGAGCTTACTTCAGGAAACACTGAATACTTAAGTAGAATATAAACCAAATCAATACAATGCTATGAGTTCAAGATCCCAGGGCTGTTAGCCATACATACATGGGCCTACTCTGGGAGAGTTTACATAGGGAATTTTAGTGATTGGTCTTTAATGCTTTCCACAAAGCTGGAACTCTCTGTTAGAACTTTAGCACGGAAAGCAAGATGAAGCAATTATCTATCAGCTCCAGTATGAGTCACAATAACATAAAAGTTGATTAAACTTAAAGAATAAAAGACAAATCAAACTAATAGGAAATTTAGCTTTGCTTCTAGACACATTGCTGCTTCTGCAGTAGTTTCTAGATAAGACTAATTTTAGTGAGTAATTCTTCCCTGATTTTTCTCTGAAGTGTACCTAAAATCAGACTTTTTTCTCATATTCATGATTTGAAGTAATTCAGCTGCTGTTTATAAACCAAGTTTGCTCCACATATTTCTATTCAATAATCAAGACTTAAGCTACTTCTTAGTTAAAAACACCCTGATAGAATGTTTGAATGTTTGACAGAATGCAAGAATGTGAATGCCGAAGTCTCCTAGAACCTCTGTTAGTAAAGTCTGAGCTTTAACATTGGTGTATAAACCAAATAAATATTTTAGGGGCCAAAGTAAAATTCTATGCACATTCTAACAGATACATGTTGCAAGAGCTTTTATCTGATAGTTATTACCAAGGGTGACATAGAATATATAACCTTTCATACACATTGCCTGAAAATATTTTTACAAAACTTTAATTTCTCTAAAAACATATTTCTGGATATTGCAGAATCTCATGGAATTACACAAACTAACAAACCAAAACATAAGTCTGAGCTGATTCAATTAACTTCTGGACATGACAGTTGTCTTTAGAATGCTGGTGTCTGAGATTTCACGCTCACTTTTAGTTTCTTCTGTTCACAGGAACTCAATGTCTTGCTGCCTGCAACAGGGTGTTTCAGGACAATGACTGGGAAAACACTTTCACCTTCCACCAGTCTTTGTAACAACTAGTAAGTTTGATGGCCTAGGAAATCAACACAGTCTCAGTTTGATTTACAGTAGTATACCTATCCGCAGCATGTAGCCATCAACAAGTGGTACATTTGGCCACCATGTAAGGTTACAACCCTTTTACTCTTAGAAGTGGTCCATCCAGGACAGGGTTGCAATCCAGTGATGGGGCAGCAACAAAGGATACAACTGTGACACAAAATTTACCTATCCTGGGAATGATGGGCAGAGCTAATACCTTAACTTACAGGCTAATATTTTGTTTTCTATGAAAGAAGGCATTGATTTATTTTCAAGACCCAATCAAAATACAAAGGAAGCCTGAGGCAAGTACTTTGCCTTATAAATGTGTATGTTCTGCCTTCCTCAGTATCTCAGTATTTCCATATCTCTAGCAGCTTCTGGAAAGAACTACAGATTTGTAGAAAACACAGTTTTGAACAGAAATTATTCAAGTTTGTAATGGCAACACTGCCATCTGGTGTTGCAGATGGGCCATTTTGGGCAGCATGTATTTTCTCTTAACAAGACAGACATTTCCTTCTCATTCCCTGTGATTCTAGTAATAGGTATTCTTCTCATCAAGATGCTTTATGTCACTTTATTTTGCCCTTCTTAGTGAACTGAAACACTGGAGAATCCAAATGCAGCCATGCCTCCTGCTCCCTTGAAATCACATTTTGAGCAAGTGGAGTCCAACTTCTAGAAAGGTATCTTCCTACCAGCAAGCAGTCTGTAAATTCCAAATTAACACATATTCAATTCCTACCATTTTGAAAATATGTGTTTCTGTACACAAAATACAATCTTGCTCTTTCCCATGCTTTTTCAATATTAAAGTTTGCTAAACTCATTCATGCTTGGGTTGTCAAACAGAGACTATGGAGAATAAAGCATACCTTATTAGGAAAAAGCAAATGAGTTAGAATCTGGGATCAAAATACACACTTTTCCTTTAAATTTATTCTCACAACATAGTTTTGCAGAACACTAGTTCTGAAACAGTGTTTGAAATACACAAATGAAAAAGCATGTCCTCAACACGGGGAATTACTAGCTACACCCAACAGTTAACTAAACACAAGACTGTATATGCAACCACACAACTGACAGCTACAGAGCAGATGTCTGCAGGGCTACCTCCTCTTTGAAAATGCTAATACAGCTGGCACTGCATTAACTTGCTTTCTCTTTTCTGTGAACATGAAAAGAAAATGCAAAGCACTTTTTGAAAAGCATGGAACAGACATCTCTTTTGGATCAAATTACCAGCAGAGTAGCAGCAAGAACTGCATTTGCTTAACAGTCACAAAAGGTCTTGCCATGCCTAGGGAAAGCCAAATGTGAACTGTATCAGTACTTGCACAACAGTGTTTTCTCCAGAGTGGATTTCTACTGTCTATAACTTCTGTCAAAGAAGGAATCCTTTCTCATTTGGAGTTGCCTGGTTCAAATGCAACCCAGGGCACTACTCTGTGGCTCCAGTCCAAAAAACAGTGCATGAGCAGTCCTCTTGACAGTAAAGAATTACAAGTTACTAACAGTCTCTGGAGAATCCAGGCTACAGTAATGAGCACCCACTGGTTGTTTCTGGCCCACATAGAGTAAAACATGTTGACAATACCAGCTTAAATGTTTACAGGTAACAGAAACAAAGTAGTACATAAAAAAACATCACTCTGATCATTTTGTCTGGCTTCCTGCTTGACAAATGCCCTTGAATTTCATCTGCTGATTCTTCTTTCAGCCTCATAATCTGTGTTAGAATTAACAAAAACAGCCTAGGGGCCCAGGATTGAAAAACAAAAGACAAAGATCATGCATTAGAGGGTCTCCAGAACACTTATGGTACAAAATAATGCACATATATTTTTAGCATGAGAAAAAAACATTTTGCATGACGCTTTCTAATTAACAATGCCATCAAAAAAGATGGTGGAATGTAATTTAAAATGTAATCCAGCCAAAGAATATAGTTACGAAATTTGTACAAGAGATCTCAGTACTATATGCAGATAGTTGTTAATATACAACTTCTTGGAAATACAATGTTTAGTTTCATTTTCACCCAAAATTTCAACAAGAAATGTAATTTTCCTTCCCGCAAAACTCTGAGGAAAACATTACTTAAAATGTTTAAATGGGAATGCCCTGTACTACTTCCAGGTCTTCTTTCACACTGCATTACAATTAAAACAGTGTGAATGGAAAGGATATTTGGAGAAAGTTTTAACTGTCAGATATAAAACAATTACATTCATAAAAGCTTCAGATTTTGTGAAAGGAAAAAACCCAGCTCCTAGAAACCAAACATTAATTAAATGGGTAAATTCTAATTTGTTTCTGCATTATAATTCTGAACATGTATGACAGATTTTTAACACACTGAGCAGATTTTGACATAGAACCTCAGAAGTATTTTGCTCCACTATTTTTTTTTTAAGTATTTATAGATTATGAGCTAGCCTAAAATGAGTAAAAGTTGCAATTACTTAGTCAAAGTGGAGAAAAAGAAACGAGCTTTTCTCACCCAGGCTATGCTCCTCTTTTTGTCTCTTTTCCCATTTTGAGCTGTCCACATAGGCCACAGAAAGAAGAGATCGTCTACCTAAAAAAGAAATCACTATGTAAGGCAGGTTGTTCAGACATTTCTAAACAAACTAACATTTCATTACTTATCACCTTTTTCTGTCACATTTACTGAGTGGGACACAGGAAATTGTCTTTATAACTCAGCTGTCAGCAGCAGTTACCCTAGCAGTCTAGGTTCCTTCTATGTGCATGAGGCATTACCTCGTCATTTTTAAAACAAAAAAGCCTTCCCCTGAAAGTCTTTCTTTTCCAGCATGAAACAAATGTTCCCAAGCATGAACTCTATATTTAAGAAAATGATACACTTGTAAAGGTAGAAAAAAACCCAAATAACAAAGGATAGCTTTCTCACACACACAAACCTTTTCCATCAAATCCTAGCAATCACCTAAATGTAGGCATAAAAGCATAAGCAAAGAAGATGAACATGCACAGAAACGCTTTTCTGTTTTTGGTGGTTATTTTTCCCACCTGTAAAGATCTGTCTCACTGGAAATGGAAGTCAGATGCTCATCTAGAAATGCTCAATTTTTGATCATTTCCTTTTTTTCATCTCCTGAAAACAGCAGACTTCACACAAATGTTTTTGAAAGTTTTTTCCAAATACTCTCTGTACTACCTTTGCAATCTGGTCAAGATGCTGTTCTAGTTTTTGGAACAAAATGGGAAATGCAGTTGGAATCATGTATGTGCATCACTCACAGATGATGAGGCACTGAAGATGCATGAGAACATCTGGATAAAAATTGTTGAAGATATAGAAACACATGAAGAAGGTTGTAGAAATTAATGCTAAAAAACACAAAATATTTTAAAAATTAACACTATTATGATAGAATTCTTCACAACTACCTTAAAGCTTTTATGTGAAAATCTCCTACCACTATTCTTAGGTGTGAAACAATTTTTCTTCTTGTCACATTTACAATTACACATTTGGAATTATACACACCTTGTCCAGCTTCAAACATCTTTGCAAATTTTTGTCAGAAAGACCTGCTACACCTAATTCTATAGTGAGAATATGACAATACATACAAAGCTTTACCAAACAATTAGAAAATAAGAAGTATTTTTGTTTGGTTAGTGGTGTTTCTTTAAAAGGTATTTTTCATTACTTTGACAGAAGAAGCACACAAAATATCTGGGGTTTATTGGAATTTATTTTTTTTAAATTTACTAAAGTTTTGTATGCTCATTGACAGCTAAGGATGCCACTAGCAAACATGAGGCTTAAAGAACTATATCCTACAGTATAAGCAACTGACAGTGTTTTGGTCAGTTAAGTTGGACATCAGGCTTGAGCTCTTCACACCAATTCACTGCTGAGCTGCTCCCGTGGTGCAAAAAAACCGATGGCCTCTTTGAGACAAGGGCATCTAGCTACCAGGAAGTAGCACTGAGAAATTTCTCCTTGGGGAAGCTGAAAAGACACCACAAAGTTACCCACTACCACCACACTTTAAGTAAACATTACTGATTTCAGTTCTTTCCTAACACCAGGATTTTTCGAAAGGTGACTTCTCAAAAGCATCAGTCTTGATTGTGCTTCTGTGACGTGAATTACCAGGCTTTGCGAAACGCCTCCATTGAACTACATGTGGCTTCCCGTGACCTAAACAGGCAGGTTCTAAGACAGCAAGCTATGAAATCGGCAAGCTAGAATAGCTATTAAAAACATATTAAGAATATTGTCCTGCACCGCATGCCAGGGCGAGGAGAAAGGCCCCACGCAGCACTCAGTCCCTGCTCACGCTAACCACGGCGGCGACCACGGCGAGACTGAAGAGCCCATCCCTCCAAGGCCTGTGTACCGCGACCCGTCCGGGCCCGTGCCGTCCCTCAGTGTGACCCCCTATCCGCGCCCCGCCGCCGTGTCTAGCCCGCTGCCGGCCGCCTGTGAACGGACCACCGACCTGCAGCAGCGCCGAAGGCCCTGCCGCTCCACAGCACGCCTCGCCTGAGCACAGGTACCGCCATTGCACCGAGGGAGGAGACGAGCGCCAGCGCAGGGCGGGCCGGCGAGCGCCCCGCCTTCTGCAGCTGCCGGCAGGGCGGGGCGTAAGATGGCAGCAGTGCTCGCTCGGGGCTCCCCGGGGGCGGTGTGGGAGGCTGCACGGCGCTCGGCGGTTCGCCTGCCCGCCTCGGGTTGCTGGGGCTGCGCGCCTGGAGGTACCGCGGGCTGCGCGGCGGGGTCGGGCGGCGGTATATCTGGCCGGGGCCCTAGGCTGCCTGCCGGCTGGGTGCATGACTGGAGTGCTACAACTTCTGGCAGGCCTGTTGGCCGGCGCCACCCTTGTGCCTGACGGGAGTTGTAGTTCCTTTAGGGACCATCTTCTCGGCGCTGAGCATGGTGAAGTGAAGGGAGATGTGAGGAAGGGCACCACGTGTGCTTCAAAGCAGGCGGATTTATGCAGTGGTGAGGTGAAGGGAGGTGTGGGGGGAAGGCACCACGTGTGCTTCAAGGTAGGTGGATTTATGCTGTGGTGGGCAGAGTTATGCCGGAGTTGGCAGCAGCATTACTCAGTTTACAGTGAGCTTGCCACTGGCTAGATATGAACCACTGAAAAGCCCCAAAACATGCAGCCTCGTAAATGGGTATTTATTCTGAGAGGATGACAGGGTTATCCAAGGCTGTGCTTGTTGCTTGTCATCGCCACAACCATGCCTGGGCCTCAGAGGCCTTTGGAGCCACTCCCTTGCCCAGAGAACAACACGGGGATGCGTGGAGAGGAGGTGTATCACAGAATCACCAAGGCTGGAAAAGACCCCCAGGATCATCAAGTCCAGCCTATGACCCAATACACCACAACATCTAAACCATGCCACTCAGTGCCACATCCAATCTTTTCTTAAACACCTCCAGGGACGGCGACTCCACCACCTCCCTGGGCAGCCTATTCCAGAGCCCAATCACCCTCTGTATGTTAGATGGCTCCCCAGTGAAAGTCCCGTCTGAGCTCCCAGCCTCCTGCACTATTGTTGGTGGATGTTTTGCTCAGTTTACAGCTCTGTTACACCACTCAGAGACATGAACATCCTCCCTGCATGGTGGGCTGCCCACCACTTTTCATTGGCCTTTTAGAGAGTCGTGACATGTCTGATGTAAAGCAGGTTGGTTGGTTAAGTTCTCCAGGATGACCTGCACTGCCTGCACACACCAGCCATCATATCAATTGCCCTCCTTTTTCCTCTGAGGGCCTTTTTTTTTTTCTTCCCCTTAACTGGTTTCTTTCCCTAACACTTTAAGTTAGGAATTCAAGGAAGCAACAGAATTCAGCAAACCGAATGCAAGAAACGTAACATTTTGCTGCCCCAAGCTCTCTACTGGTACCACCTGTGACCGCTGAGTGTCCATGCAGTGTGGTGCACCGGTCCCATCCTAGGCACCAACATTATGTGGCACTTGGGGGATGCTTTAGGGATAGCAGTAGTGTAGGGCTATTGGTTGGACTTGATCTTGAAGGTCCTTTCCAACCATGATGATTCTGTGATTCCTGTGTCAGCTCTGGAGAGGTCCAAGACTGAGGATGATCTTTCAGTGTTGAACCAGCTGAGAAGGTCTGTGGAAAGTAAATGGCAGGCTAATCCAGCTCAATTTCATGCTGGATAAAATGTGTTTACCCATTGGAACAGTTTAGATTAGATTTGATGCCTGAGGGTGCCGTTTAATGGATATTTTTCTTAGGATTGTGTGTGTCATTAGCATAGTTCACTTGCATATAAAACAGATATTTTTAATTATTTATGTTGTATTTTGCTAGGGAAATTCAGAAGAAGAATAAATAACCTAACTCAGGTCAATGCTTGATTGTGTCCTTTCAAGATCAGAATCATTCTTTAGGAAGTTAAAAATGTAAAAGATTAGGTTGTGACAATGTAAACTGTTACAGTGACTCTGTTACAAAACCATATGTGTTGGATAAAAATCTACTGGAAAGCTAGCTTTGTGAGACCAGAAACTTCACAAATAGCATTTGCATGCAACTTTTCTTAAAAGGAGCTTACAACTCAGTACGGTTGAACTCAGCACCCGAATTTGATCTTGAGATTCTAGACTAAAAGCCTGTCTTGTCTCTTATGTCTGTACTACACCAGGCTAAGTCTCCTGAATGTTGCTACAATCCAAATAGTAAGCTTCATGTTTTTCCTTTTTGCCTCCCTACTTTATTTGATGCTTCCAGAAGGATGCACTCTACAGTACTGAGGACAGCACATCAGAGGATAGGAAGCTATGCCACTTATGAATTGTGATTAATAAAGAGATAATGACACATATCATTATAAAAGCTCGAAAGGGAAGAAAGATCTTGTGCAGAATGCTCTTGTACTTTGGCTAGGCAGAAAGGATCGGTGTCTCTAGGTATTCTTTTGAACATCCAGAAAATATGTAGTTCATCCTTTTACACGCTAACTCTGGAAACCTGTGACATAGTGATTGAGCTTCCAACTAATTGGGGCAGAGAACTTTCTTAGAATCTGGCCCATCACCTCCCACTCACCCATCCAGTCAGGGTGAATTGGGTCCACAGAGGCTCTTGCTTTATACAAAGACCGGTAATACATTACACACACCCATCCTATCACCATTAAACAAGTAATGATGATTTCTCTGAAACTGAAAGAGTACCCCAAGTCTCCAGCACTAAAAGTGAAATTAGTGCTAAAATTTAAATAAGATGTTACATTGCTTGGATACAAATTATACATTGCATTGCCCATCCTTACAACCTCTGTAGTTACTGAATCATAAGCCCACTGTACCATATATAACAACAATGCAACTTTTGTCAATGAGCTCCCATATAACAGTATTAGCATTCTCATCATCCAGTCCCCACTCCACAGAAAATTCAGCAAAAAGCTCATTGGCATCAGTCTCATCCAGAAAC
>VWZO01005739.1:26128-49708 GCA_013396975.1 Bucco capensis | reverse complement strand
TGCTTTTCCTAGGTGGAACACAAAAAGAAGTCTGGAAGCTTTCCAAAAGATTTAAGTGTGTTATTCCTGTGAGAGCCACAGAAGATCATCTGCAATTATTAGATCTTTCAGCTCCTTTTCTTTTCCAAGGGAATGTGAAATATTATGGGTAGGTTCCAAGTCTTTATTGATCTCTCTGGAGTTGGAAGAAGAGCTAGATGTCAATTTGGTTTGGTTTCAGTCACTGCAATGGCAGTGCTCTAAGAATTTCTTCCTTCTGTCCAATGTCAAGCCAAGCTCTTTCAGTTTAAACCCATTGGCCCTTGGCCTGTCACTACAGGCCCTGGTAAGAAAGTCTTGCTCCCTCTTCCCTACAAGCCCCTGCCAAAAGGTCTCCCTAGAGCCTTGTCCAGGCTGAACAATGCCAGCTCTCTCGGCCTTGATGGACACTTTTCCTCCTCTCTGTTCACTCAGGTGGATCTTTTCCAGACCACAGGGATTGATTTCTTCTCAGGGTCTAATTCCAAAGCAACTCTGAAGGGCTTTGATGTGATCTAAAGCTTGTGGGTCTGCTCAGATAGTTCTTGGAAACAGCAAGAGAAATTTGCACTCCCACTGATGAAAGGAATCAGATGATGGCTTGGGGTTTTTTTTGTGCTGTGCAGAAAGCTTCTAGTCTATGGTTGGTTTAGTGTCAGTATCTTCTTTTAACTGCTAGGTGCAAGCAGTGCTCAAGTCCAAGGCCTGTCAGGAATCTAAGCTCCATTGCAGCAGAAGCAGGAGCATCCTGGGAAGCAACTGAACTAGCCCAAGGTGAGCTGCCAGGGCATGGCCTGGAGTCCTTCTGGGCTCCATGCTGAAGGCTGCTGGCAAGCCCTTGGCTTTCTGGGCTGCACAAGCATTGGCACTGAGGCTTAGGCTTGAGGAGGAAACTGTACCATTGCTTCTCCTTTTACCAGGTGAAACCATTAGAGTAGCAATGAAAGGATTTCCTGGGTTGGATAATGTCTTCTACCCTACATGTCACTTTCTCTTCTCTAAGGCTTATTGCAGAGAGCCTGCAAGAAATAAGACTCAAAGGAGAAAGGAATTAGACCATAACATCCATGTGTGTTCCATGCTTTGTGATACTTTGTGCACTCAACAGTTTCAAGTGCTGGTGCTGACATGGAGCTTAACAATTCACTAGACACTAAAGAAAAAAGAGCATTTTCATGCATGGCATTTCATGTTTTGACCTAGAAAGTGAATCTCCTTGAATCTTTCATGAATAAAAGGAGGAGGAGTATCCTCCCAAGGTAGGATCTTGGCAAACATTAGCTTCTATTTTACTAGGATAGCAGAATAAGTGCTTAAAAATCTTTTAGCATTTTAATAGATTAATCTATTCAAGTGTTTCTAGGCAAACTCCAACTTGCTTTCCAAATACAAATCTCAGTTTTGCTCTTCAGAGCCTCTGGGTTTTGACCTGTCAGTCCATACTTTTAATGCCACTATTCCAAGTCAGTTAATAGTGCAGGAGGGATGGTGACAGCTAGAGTTGTTATCATGGAATCCCAGACTTGTCAGGGCTGGAAGGGAGCTTCAAGCTCCTGTAGGTGCAAGCCCTGTGCCTGCCCTGGGCAGGGACACCTGGCACTAGAGCAGCTTGCTCCCAGCCCCAGCCAGCCTGGCCTGCAACACTGCCAGGCCTGGGGCTGCCACCACCTCTCTGGGCAACCTGGCACAGTGGCTCAGCACCCTCCTGGCCAACAACTTCTGCCTCACAGCCAACCCAAATCTGCCCTCCTCAAGCTTGTGTCCATTCCCCTAGTCCTAGCACTGCCTGACATGTTATGGTTTGTCTTAAGCAGATCATGAATTGTTTTTTTTCCTTCAGTTTTAGGTATTGAGCTGCTCCAGTATGTTTTTGTGATGAAGTTTACCCTGGTTGATAGAACAGGAGCACTCACTGCATACCTTTTGGATTCTGTAAGTAAATCTAAGGTGAAGGCACAGAATAGAATTGGTAGTATGTATGTATGCATGGCTAGGCTTGGCGAACGAAGCTCCAGGGAGGGCTCCACCCACGCTCCTCCTCAGTGCCTTTTCCAAGCGCTGATAAAAAGAGGATAGCAGATAGCACCCTCGAGCCTGCACTAGGGATTTTTTTTAGGTGAGACACAGCATGCACAGAGCTGGACCCACCCTTTAGTCCTAAGGTTCATCTGCCAGGGCCTAGCAAGCTTGGATGCTGGCAGCCAAGTCCTTAGGATGGAGGTTTAACCTCTTAGCTGGAAGGCCTTACAGGGCTAAACGAGCTCCATCTGCCCGGGTTTGGAATCAGAGTTGTCCTTCTCCTAGGATGACTGCCAGAAGGCTAATGAGCTCATCCTACCCATGCAAGGATTCTAGGAACATGGGTATCACTCCCCACACTTTCCCGTGGGCAATGAGTTTAATGCTCCCTCTGCTGTGGGCACAGTTATGGCACCAGGGGCCACAGGAGACCACAAGGGATTTTCAGACTGTGGCCAAAATTGGTAGTAAGGTTTCAGTAAATATCAGAGTGTAGAATATCAAGGGATAAAGACAAAGCTGAAGCTTGTAGATGAATTATTGGCTCTTTCCGTAGGCTTTTAATACATCTCCATGACTGAATTTCTCCTTTTTTTCTTGGCGCTGTTGAATGGTGCAGCTCAAGTGCTGTGTAAGTGATAAGAGTGTTTCAGGATTTATGCAGGAAACCTCTGGATTAATCCAGGATGGAGAGATCATCAATATCCTCAAATGCAACTGTCAACCTGTCACCCCCATGCCACTAAACCATGTCCCTAAGTACCACAGCTAGATGGTTTTGAACTCCTCCAGGGATGGTAACTCCAGCACTGCCCTGGGCAGCCTGGGCCAATGCCTAACAACTCTTTCTAGGAAGAAATTTTTCCTAACATCCAATCTTGAGGCCATTTCCTCTCATCCTCTCACTGATAGGCCACTGCAACCTCCTGTCAGGGAGCTGTAGAGAGCGCTATGGTCTCCCCTGAGCCTCCTCTTCTCCACACTAAGCAAGCCCAGTGCCCTCAGCTGCTCCTCAGCACACTTGTTCTCCAGAGCCCTCCCTAGCCTCCTTGCCCTTCTCTGCACACACTCCAATGCCTCTGGCTCCTTCTTGTAGTCAGGGCCCAAAGCTGAGCCCAGGATTTGAGGTGCAGTTGCAGTAGCTCCCCTTGTTTTCAGGTGACTTTGTTCCTCTCCAAATGTTCTAGGTCTCTGTAGTGAGGAGCTGCTGAGGACAGGAGCATCCTCTCTGGCCATGACATTGTCTGCTTTTGTGTTCTCTTCCAGGAAAAGTTCTTCCAAATTCCTGCCTCTGAAATCTTCACTAATCCTTTCCTTCAGCAGAAGATGCAGATGACCATGAACATGCTCTGTCCTCCAGGAAGGAAATTAGGTCAGCTTGCCATGATTAAAGAGGGAGGGGTGGGAAGGGAAAGGCCCTTTCAGTCTGCTCCTGCATCTGCAAAGCCTTAGAAGTCAACTCCTGCATGGGCAAAACTCAACAGCAAAAGGCAGGAACCAGGAAGGACAATTCCAATTCTTTCCTTTGCGTGGATGTCTGGAATATTCCAACTCCCTTTTGAGAAAGAAAAGTGATGGTTCAGTGCTCATCTAGCCATGGTTATGCAGAGAGTAACCTGTATTCCTAGAGAAGTGAAGCACAACACCCTCAGAGCACCTTTGGGAAGACTGGAAGGGAATTGAGTGTGTGGCACATGCTTGGGGTGAGATTCTGCTTCAGAATGCACATGCTGCTTTAGAGCAGGAAGCAGCCATGCAAATTGAGCAGAAACATCATCCAAATGCAGTCCCAGAGATTTGGGTGCAGTATTTGTGGGGTGGCAGAGAATGGCTGTGCCTAAAGCAGCCAGGCTAAAGGTAGCTAAGTGCCTCTGCACAGCTCTGGTCTTAGGAGCATGCTCCTCTTTGGTCAAAGGCAGGCAGTGACCTCCACAAGCACCCTGGTGTCTTTCCAGTCCCTAGAGAAGGTGACCCTCTTGGAAAGGGTGTAAGAATCCCAGAATCCTTGTGGTT
Organism: Bucco capensis; assembly: GCA_013396975.1. Taxonomy (NCBI): domain Eukaryota; kingdom Metazoa; phylum Chordata; class Aves; order Piciformes; family Bucconidae; genus Bucco; species Bucco capensis. The sequence goes on along the minus strand of VWZO01005739.1, from coordinate 45,658 downwards.
CCAAAGCCCTCTGAGCTCATTGATTGCAGCCTTACCCAGCCCACACTGCCATGCTCACCACTGACCCATAGCCCCAAGCTCCATGCTTGCTGAACCCCTCCAGGCCTGGGGATTCCAGCAGCTCCCTGGGCAGCCTGGGCCAATGCTGAGAAGCCTCTCAGAGAAGAAATTCTTCTTCATAGCCAATCTGACCCCCTCCCTTGCACAACTTGAAGCCATTTCCTCTTGTCCTCTCCCTCCTTCCCTGGGAGAAGAGCCTGAGCCCAAGCTAACTGCCACCCATGTTCCCTTTGAGCCAGTGCAACTGCTTGTATCCATGGCAGTATCCTAGTGAAGATCCTGCTCAAGCCAGACTTCTCTCCAAACTGATACTAAACAGTCCTTTGCTTTGTTGTTTGTAGATGACTTGCCATGGCTGGAATGCTTCATCAAGTCCTATAATGTCCAAGATGGGACAAGACATCAAGTTTGTTATCAAATCTTGGACACTACAGTTGCTGAAGATGTTGTAGAGCAATGGGGGAGGGAGTCACCCAGTAAGAAGCCAGCTGGGGAGAGCAGAGATTGTGTGGAATTCAGCCTGTGGCTCTGAGGTTTTGGGTTGTGTATTCATGGGAATGGGAGTTGTGCTCTGATGGATTTCCTACTTTGCTGATGCTCTGAGTGCAAGGAGAGGTGCTGAGCTTTTCCCTGGAGCCTGTCTGGCTCAGGCTGTCCCCAAAGAAGAGAGTGATGAGCTTATCCCAAAGGAGGGAGTTTTACTCAGAAGATCTATTCAGAATGCTGCTGCTTTGTTTCTCTGGGTTAGAGGAAACAATGTCAGCCAAGGCAGGGAAAAGGAGCTCTTCACTAAGCTTCCTTTCAGACTACTTTGTGCAAGCATATTTTGCACAGATCTATCCTAAGCAGGACTCTTTCCTGTTCCTCATCCTGATGGAACTGCTACATGGACCAGTGAGTCTAGATTTTGATGGAGCTATGGATGGAATCCTGGGATGATGCTCACTAAAGTCAAGCCAGGAAAGTAAGGGAGTGTAAAATGGTGATTGAGGTAAAATTGAGAGTCTCTAGATGGTTTTGGGTAGCAGAGGTGTTAGCTTGCTAGGCCTAAATTTACTCTCAGATTACACTGCCCAAGTCTTCTGTTTTGTCTTAACTCATCAGCTTGTGTCAACACATGTAGAGCTAACAAACTCCTCTAGTGATGCCATGTCTTGAAAATACTGCTGGAGGAGAAGAAAAGACTTGGTGGTTTCCCTTTGCACTCAGAATTCTGTAGGACCAAGAATAACGAATGGAGAAATCCTTGTCAAATCCAATGCTTTCCATCAGAGCAGAGAACTTACTACTGACAGCAGCTGGTTTTTAAGGAAGCTGAGCAGCAAGATGGAATCACTGTGAGGAGATGATTACTTTGGCAGTAGATGGCATTGAGTACTTCCATTTTGCAAGCTGTTGAATAGATGATGCAATTTGTCATTTAAAATTTCCTCTTGAGTATCTCCTGATAGTTTTGTGCTGCTCTCCAAAGTGAGCCTGGGTTTCTATGTCATAAGCCAGGGGATTGTTCTTGCTGCTTTTCTTGTACAAAGCCTTATGAAAACATTTGAAGGAACTTTTTGTGTCTTTAGGTACTGATACTAGTACATATTTTTCTAACTAAAAGTCTTTGTAAAGTACTAAATTTTGACCTTTGGTGTAGATGGATTTCCCCATATCAGAGATACCTATTTAATATTGTATTAAAGTGTTTAATAAATATTTTTCCACATACTGACTTTTTCTTGTAGTTGACTTTAACTCCTAGTTCATCAGGCTGGGAAAACTTGCTCCTCGGTAGCCTTCATCCAACAAAACTGTTGCACCCTCCAGCATGGGACAGAAGATCATAGAATCCTAGACTGGTTTGGGTTGGAAGGGACCTCTGGAGCTCATCTAGTCCAACCCCCCTGCAGTAGGCAGGGACATCCCCAACTAGAGCAGCTTGCCCAGAGCCCTGGCAAGCCTCACCTGGAATGCCTCCAGGGATGGGAACTCAACCACCTCCCTGGGCAACCTGGGCCAGTGTTCCACCACCCTCGTGGGGAGGAACTTCTTCCTAATGTCCAGTTTAAAATCTACTCTTCTCCAATTTCAAACCATTGCCCCTTGTCCTTTCACTGCAGGCCTTTGCAAACAGGCCCTCTGCAGCCTGCTTGCAAGTTCCCTTTAGGTACTGGAAGGTCACTAGTAGGTCCGCCCGAGGTCTTCTCTGGAGCAGTGCCTTGGTCTGCATACCTAGGTAGGTAGGTAGCCAGCCTGCAAGCCCCAAAGGTAGGTTAGCTAGCCAGCCTGCCAGCCTCAAAATAGGGAGCCAGGTAGGCAGCCAGCCAGCCCCAATTTAGGCAGGCAACCAGGGAGCCCCAAAGGTAGGTAGGTAGCAAGCCAGCAAGCCCCAAAGGTAAGTAGCAAGCCAGGGAGTCCCAAAGGCAGGCAGCTAGCCAGCCTGCCAGCCTTAAACTAGGTAGCCAGCTAGCCAAGCAGCCAGCTGCAAGGGTAGGAAAGTTGAACCCTAGGACCCTTCCTAGAACATCTACTTGTACTGAAGAGAGTTGCAGGTGCTAAAAATGGGGGAAATGCCGTTGGTGCAAGAGAAGAGGCAGCTCTGAATCGTGGGGCTAGTCGTGCCCTTCCTTTGGTCAGGCTTTCCTAGAGCAAGCCAAGCTGGGGCTCCCGCTCGTGCCTTGGTGCCCAGGGCCCTTCCCGCCACATGCTCTCTAGTGGCACTCGGTGGAGCAAGAGACCTCAGTTATTTCCCGGTCTCTGCTGCCATCTAGCGTTCTTTTCCATGTGTTACAGTCTCTCTGGCGCTCATTCCATCCCCTTCATCCCTTGCCCGCTAATGAACCTTCCTTCCTTACGCAGACTCAGATTCAGGTTGGTCCGTTGCCAGACCCCCTAGCTGCTTCTAGCTGCTCTTGGGCCCCTTAGTTCTTCCTCAGTGTGATAATTATTCTACTAAATAATAAATTTCAATTTATTAAAGTGAATTGAGGCAAACAAAACAGCGCTGTGGTACACGGGGGGGGACCCTACCTGTCCTCCCACACGTGCACGAAAAAGGACTCTAGTGGTCCAGTTTTTATAGTTTTCCATGAATGGGCGTGTTCTTCCAGTAGTTTTTCGCGCCCTTTTCCCTGCTACGGGGTGGTGAAGAGCAAGCGGTAGCTCCAGCAGCAGCAGGGGATCTGTCGGCTAACTTCCTTGGTTCAGACATCTGCCCTCGGGGTAACCTCGGTTTCAGGCACTCCAGACATTCCCTCCCCGACACAGCCCCTGTGGGCTCACCGAGACACATCCAAATGTAAAACATTACATATAACTTGTGGTTATACAAGGAAAGGTCATATTTTATCACCTCATCACGAATCAGATGGATGTACATACATCACACAGCATCGTCTTCCTCCATACGCTCTGCGGGTTTAGCAACTCTTGAAGGTTATCCGTTATTTTAGCACGAAACTTGAGCACAGCTGCATAAGCACCAGTTATAAAGTGTGACAGACACAAATGCTTCATTGAACATTCTGTTGCTATTCCCTGAGCTTTCAAAGCAGAAGCATTTCCTTCACTGCCTCTTTTCCCAAGCCCGCTCCGCACGCACCGCCCTCAAGGCGGGCTAACCTTCCCAGCGCCCCTCGGCAGCGCAGGCGCTGGGTGCTACCACAGCCCTTGTGGCATGCGCGGCTCCTCCTGTGCGCTGCTGCTCGGTTCCCCGCTCAGCCGGGGCGCAGGCGCAGCCCGCTGTCCTCTGCCATGTCCTCTTAGCGGCGCCCGGAGGCACTCGATGCTGCGCATGCGCTTCTGTGCCCCGCGGCCGGCGGTGGGTGGCGGAGGGACGCGCAGTGATGGCGGGGGCACTGAGAAAGGTAAGGCCCCGCGGAGGTCCTTGCGCCTGGCAGTTTCCTGCGCTCTCCTGCACTGGGCGGGAGTGGGGAATCTGTGCCCCGTGCCCTGCCCCGGTAGGTCTGTGGGGAGAGAGAGAGATGCCCGAGGGGCAGAGTGACAGCGAGTGGCGCTAAGGGGAAGGTAGAAGCGCATTCCCATGCCCGGGACACGGCGAGCCCAGGGCCAGGGTCAGGGGACAGCAGCGATCGTTAGCGGAGAGGGCAGGCCTGTCGTGTGGGGAGGAAGGAGGAGGCTCATTCCCCCCCAGGGAAAGCCTTTCCAGCTGCCTCCTCGTTCTCCCTCACCTTTTTTGGGTGCCAACACTGCTGGCGTGTGTGCGCTGGGGCAAAGGCTCGTGTCACAGGATGGGTCTCGTCTGGGGAGTGTTGAGCCAAAGCGTAATCAGGTAGCTTGGAAGTCGAGGCCTGGGGCTGGAGCACCTCTCCTGTGAGGCCAGGCTGAGAGAGTTGGGGTTGTTCAGTCTGGAGAAGGCTCCCAGGAGACCTTCTGGTGGCCTTCCAGGATCTGCAGGGCTCCAAGAGGGCTGGGGAAGGACTTGTTAGGCTGTCAGGCAGTGCTAGGACTAGGGGAATGGACACAAGCTTGAGGAGGGCAGATTTAGGTTGGCTGTGAGGCAGTGTGCCAGGTTGGCCAGAGAGGTGGTGGCAGCCCCAGGCCTGGCAGTGTTGCAGGCCAGGCTGGCTGGGGCTGGGAGCAAGCTGCTCTAGTGCCAGGTGTCCCTGCCCAGGGCAGGCACAGGGGTTGGCACTTTTAAGGTCCCTTCCAACCCTGACAATGCTGTGATTAAATATGCTCATGCTCTCTCTGCAGACCACTGGACTTGTAGGATTGGCTGTAGCTGAAAACCCTCATGAGGTATGTCACCTGTCTTGTTCTGTATTTCAGAAGTACTGATAACTTACACCTGTACAAGGGGGGGGTAGGCTGGTTTTACATGCTAGAGCCTAACCATGTGGTGCAAAGCCACATCAAGGCCCTGTGATGCCAAGCACTGTTGAGATTACAATACTTCAGTGGTTCTTGGAGCGATTTGGTACTTTCTTTTTGCCTCCTTGGGTTCAGTAATGAAAGTATGTTTACTACATCTTGTTTCCTTACTCAGAAGGCATGAGCCTTGAAAGGACCGGAGTAATTATTTTCATTTCTCTGCTTTGAAATTTCACACTGTGCAAACATTCTTTTTAAGAAAGGCTTTTGCCACCAATAGTTAGGGATTGAAAAAGTCATTACAGTGCTGTAGAAATGGTTCTGCCCACAGCCTTGTCAGACACCTTCTGGGTGAACTTAATCTTAATTTTTTCAGTGACTTTAAAGCCAAGAGCAAAGAAATCAGCAATGCTTTAGTTGAAGTAGAGATTCAATGCCAGCTGTCTTTTTGTTTGTTGGTTTTCCTTCTTTGTGTTTCTTTGACTGCAGTATTCTGCTTCTATTATTGTTCTTACAGGACATGATTTCCTCTTCACTTAGGTACAGTTTCCCAGCCAACATACAGCCTAAAAGCTACCATTTCTTCACACCAGTGTCCTCTATCACTGCATTTAAATCCAGCAATGTGTCAGAGTTGAATTGCAGTGAAAGGACAAGGGGCAATGGTTTTAAATTGGAGAGGAGTAGATTTAAAGTGGACATTAGAAAGAAGTTCCTCCCCACGAGGGTGGTGGAACACTGAAGCAGGTTGCCCAGGGAGGTGGTTGAGTTCCCATCCCTGGAGGCATTCCAGGTGAGGCTTGCCAGGGCTCTGGGCAAGCTGCTCTAGTTGGGGATGTCCCTGCCCACTGCAGGGGGGTTGGACTAGATGAGCTCCAGAGGTCCCTTCCAACCCAAACCATTCTGGGATTCTATGATTCAGTCTCTGTGACTCAGAACTTTGCATCAGGAGAAGTGCAGAGAAGTACAATCTTGGTAGCTTGTGTGCTTCTTTCTGTTTTTCCCAGTTAATTTTTTCAGAAACTGGTGGTTTAGTTGTGAATTTGCCTCATTTTTTAGAAGTATCATGAAAACTAGAGACGCAGCTTTTCTTGTTTCTGTTTTGCATGAACCTTACCTCAGCTTGCTTCTCTTTTCACTTGGTGGAGTGTGACAGTGGTAACTTCCCAGTCCCACTGCTTCAGACTTAGTGTGTTAACTCTACATTTCTGGGTGGAATCCCCTCACCCTCTCTGTTTTGTGTGTGGCTAGTTAGCTAGGAGGTTAAGTAGCTGGCAAGGGTTATGGCTGGGCCAAGCACCAACCCAGGGACACAGATTCTCTATTATCCCCTTGGACCCCACTCCAGGCAGGAAAATGGGAAGTTAACAGAGAAAGAGATTTGGGAATGGGAAATGAAACCTTAACTAATTAAATGAAAATAATAATGAGAAAATGAAGTATATAGATTTATATATACACACAAAACCAGTGCCAGACCCAAACCCCTTTGATGGTAACTCCCTCCCCAGTGATGCTGCAGCAGGAGGACTTGAGCAGCAGGCAGGACTCAGGCTCAGGAGCTGCATCCTGGAACTCAGCAACTCTTGCACTGAGATGGGAGGCAGAACAGAGAGAGTCCTGGAGGAACAGAGCTGGGCTGCTGAGCTTCACAGGGCTCAAGGGCTCAACATTCTAGAAGTGTGAAGACTCAGACTTCTCTCCTTATATGNGTTCTTACAGGACATGATTTCCTCTTCACTTAGGTACAGTTTCCCAGCCAACATACAGCCTAAAAGCTACCATTTCTTCACACCAGTGTCCTCTATCACTGCATTTAAATCCAGCAATGTGTCAGAGTTGAATTGCAGTGAAAGGACAAGGGGCAATGGTTTTAAATTGGAGAGGAGTAGATTTAAAGTGGACATTAGAAAGAAGTTCCTCCCCACGAGGGTGGTGGAACACTGAAGCAGGTTGCCCAGGGAGGTGGTTGAGTTCCCATCCCTGGAGGCATTCCAGGTGAGGCTTGCCAGGGCTCTGGGCAAGCTGCTCTAGTTGGGGATGTCCCTGCCCACTGCAGGGGGGTTGGACTAGATGACCTCCAGTGGTCCCTTCCAACCCAAACCATTCTAGGATTCTATGATTCAGTCTCTGTGACTCAGAACTTTGCATCAGGAGAAGTGCAGAGAAGTACAATCTTGGTAGCTTGTGTGCTTCTTTCTGTTTTTCCCAGTTAATTTTTTCAGAAACTGATGGTTTAGTTGTGAATTTGCCTCATTTTTTAGAAGTATCATGAAAACTAGAGACGCAGCTTTTCTTGTTTCTGTTTTGCATGAACCTTACCTCAGCTTGCTTCTCTTTTCACTTGGTGGAGTGTGACAGTGGTAACTTCCCAGTCCCACTGCTTCAGACTTAGTGTGTTAACTCTACATTTCTGGGTGGAATCCCCTCACCCTCTCTGTTTTGTGTGTGGCTAGTTAGCTAGGAGGTTAAGTAGCTGGCAAGGGTTATGGCTGGGCCAAGCACCAACCCAGGGACACAGATTCTCTATTATCCCCTTGGACCCCACTCCAGGCAGGAAAATGGGAAGTTAACAGAGAAAGAGATTGGGGAATGGGAAATGAAACTTTAACTAATTAAATGAAAATAATAATGAGAAAATGAAGTATATAGATTTATATATACACACAAAACCAGTACCAGACCCAAACCCCTTTGATGGTAACTCCCTCCCCAGTGATGCTGCAGCAGGAGGACTTGAGCAGCAGGCAGGACTCAGGCTCAGGAGCTGCATCCTGGAACTCAGCAACTCTTGCACTGAGATGGGAGGCAGAACAGAGAGAGTCCTGGAGGAACAGAGCTGGGCTGCTGAGCTTCACAGGGCTCAAGGGCTCAACATTCTAGAAGTGTGAAGACTCAGACTTCTCTCCTTATATGCACTAGTTGTTAATTGGATGCTAATTAGCTCAATTAAGCACCTGTTTGCTTGTGCCTTAAGCCTCATGCAAGAGATGCCAAGGCCCAAGCTTGATATCACAGCCTCAAGGACTGAATGTGACCTCTGTGGCATGGAATAGCTTGTTTGGACTCAGAGTAGGCCAGGAGGAGCAGCAGTTCCCTAGATGTGGGGGTGTGTTTGAACATGTCTTGTGTCCTGCAGCGCCTGCGTATCCTGTACACAAAAATCCTTGGTGTCCTGCAGAACATTCCCAAGGATGCAGCCTATAGGAAATACACTGAGCAGATTGTGACTGAGAGATTTAACTTGGTGCGGAAGGTAAGTACAGGGCTGTTCTGTTCATGGGAAACATGGAGAAGTGTTTAGGAGGAGGAGAATGATTTTCCATGTGACCTTGACTTTTTTAGGAGTAATATGGAACTTCCAGGTATCAATTCAGAGGTCATTGAAGTCTGGAGGTTTAGTTTGGTTGTTGACAGGATTATTTGGATGGTGTATGAAAAAGAATTGTTAATTTCTTACTGATGTGTTCTGTGAACATTAGAAGAAAGCATAGTTGCTTGGAAGATGGGTAGAACAGTGGCAATTTCCACACACTGGCAGAAAAAGGGAGTCATGGTGTTACCCATGTAGTGTCTCAGCACAAATCCTTGCCTTGGGAATGTTAAAACACTTTGATGTCTTAAGGGATGCAATGCTGAAGTATTTAAGATGATAACTGGGAAGGTTGCATATCACTTGGTAAAAAGCCTAAGCTCAAAGTTTTATTGGAAGATACATCCTAAAGGCCTCAGCTGCTGAGGCTTCTTTGGATGTCATGAAATAGAACTTGATTTTGGTGCTAGAGCATTTAGAGTTTGATTTTTGTTTTGCAATAAGGAAAGATTTCATTGGTCATGTGAAGTGACAGAAGCCAGGTCATTTGGTGGTGGGTTTGAAGAATACTAGAATGTGATCTGGTTAAATTCTTGTCTTCATGCTTCATCTGATCTTTCTCCTTCTCAGGAAAACTAACCATTTCTTTACATGTCTTTGAATACACAGGAGACTGATGTGCAAAAACTACAGGACAAACTGAACAGTGGCTGCATAGAAGAAGTCATTGTACAGGTAAAATGAAGACATTTAAGATCAGGCACAAAAGGGAGCAGTTATTTTTCAGCTTCTATGGAGAGAAGGGGCAGGGTATGGCTCTGCTGCAACAGGAACAAACAGGAGTCTCAAGGGTTGGGGCTGGGCCAAGCACCAACCCAGGGACACAGATTCTCTATTATCCCCTTGGACCCCACTCCAGGCAGGGAAAGGGGAAGTTAACAGAGAGAGAGATTTGGGAATGGGAAATGAAACTTTTAACTACTTAAATGAAAGTAATAACAAGAAAATGAAGTATATAGATTTATATATACACACAAAACCAGTGCCAGACCCAAACCCCTTTGATGTTAAGTCCCTCCCCAGTGATGCTGCAGCAGCAGGACTTGAGCAGTAGGCAGGACTCAGGCTCAGGAGCTGCATCCTGGAACTCAGCAACTCTTGCATTGAGATGGAAGGCAGAAGAGAGAGAGTCCTGGAGGAACAGAGCTGGGCTACTGAGCTTCACAGGGCTCAGGGGCTCAACATTCTGAAAGGGTAGAGACCCAGACCTCTCCTTACATATACTACTTATTAATTAGCTGCTAATTAGCATAATCAAGCACCTGTTTGCTTGGGTCTTAGGCCTCATGTAGGAGATCCCAAGGCCCAAGCTTGATTTCACAGCCTCAAGGACTGAGTATGAGCTCTGTGGCATGGAATAGCTTGTTTGGACTCAAACTAGGACAAGGTGGGGGGAAAATCATCTGAAAATGAATTGTCATGTAGTGATTGGGATATGACCATGCTAAAACCTTACCCAATTCACATAGTCACTATGGGATGTTTATGTATCTACCAAGCATTCCTACTAGCAACAGCACTGAGCTCATGAACTGTAGTTATTTAATACTGTGACAGTTGTATGGAATTTAACAATCTGTGTTGTTTATTAACAGGCTGAAAATGAGCTTTCCCTGGCCAGAAAAATGACACAGTGGAAACCATGGGAGCCTCTAGTTGAAGAACCTCCTTCTGACCAATGGAGATGGCCAATTTAAGTTTTAAAATGCTGTAACCTCTTGAAAGTAAAACAACCAAACAAGTTAATTATTAATCTATTGTTACTGACAGTTGTCTTTAAATTAAAGATAGCAACTTCATAAAAATATCTTTCTGTCCAAATGACCACTTCAAATTTAGCAATCTAAAGACTGCTGCCAGTACCTTGCAAAAATGGTTTGAAGACAATCATTTTAGTTCTTATTCAGTAATAACTGAAAGTAGATGACCTTCAAGGTGACAGCAGGAAGAGTTTTCTTGGTTAGCAGGTAGGTTACATCACACAGATGGCACAGACTTTACTATTGAGGTCTGACAAAGGCTTTGGATATCAACATGTGCTTTGCAGATTGATTTGTTGTGTATTATTGATACAGACCTTGAATATTACTTGCTAATATAAAAAATAGAGAACTTTCTTGACACATCTTTGATTTTTCTAGGTTCTTTCCAGCATTTCAATGGAAACAATGCAGGCCTGTTCTGAAAATTCTTGTTTCAAGATTGCAGCTTCTTAAGCCCCGGTTAAAATAGCCAAGCTAGATCCAGAGGAAAGCACTAGATGGCATTCCAGAAGAGGACTTGGCTACAGTTAATAAAGACAACTTGCACGTGAGAAATACTCAAAGGTTGCAAACTTGGAGGAGGGCAAACAATGTTAGCTACAAAGTGCAGGTGAATGGTTTTAGGTAGGGAAGTATTGAGCTGAGGTGAGAGGAAACAAAGAGAAAAAGAAAGAACCCCAAAATCTAGTATGAATGATGTTTTTGGGAGGTGGTGGAGTCACCATCCCTGGAGGTGTTTAAGAAACATTTAGATGCTCTAATCAGTGCTGTTTCTGCTCTGTGTTTCAAGAAACATGTGCAGTTTGTGTCATCCTTGTCCCTGATTAAGTGAAATCCTCATCTTTGCTAAGAAGAGAAACAGAAGTTTGCCCTTGCTGTTAGCTCTGGAACTGTGTAGCTGCTACTTAGATCCACACTGGGCCAACAAAGCTGTGTGTGAGAGAGACTCTCTACTGCTGTGTTGCTAATGGTTGAAGTTGCTAGCAAGGCATTGTTTGGAGGGTGGCTGTAATGAGTCTGCTTGGTTTCTCTCCATTAACTCTGCTGGAAATGCATGATGATGCCAAAGATTTCCTCATTATCTGCTGTGTTATGATAAGGTAAATTACTGCAAGCTTGAGAGGGTAACCAACTGGTGGTTTTTTCAAACACTTCAAGATCATCTGGTTGAAATAATTGTGGGAGTGAAAATCACACTGGCTGCAAGGATGGGACTTAACAGAGACAGAAAAACAACTTTCAGACTGCCAGGCAGCAGCAGTACCTCTGGTTTTGTGGTTCCTAATGTGCCCTCTGAGCTGCCTAACCTGTTTTGAGTGGCTGTGTTCTGAATAGGATGACCTTGGACTCTTGGAGGTAATTGCTGATTGTGCTCAAAGGGAGAGGAGTGAGAGTTTCCTTTTGTCATTTGCAGTGTATTTGCTATTTCATTAAGAGAAAAAAATGAAAAATCATCTTGCAAACTGAAAGTGAGTTTGAATGTTTACTCTTGTTAACTGTGTAATAGTGACAGAGTGGCATTCCCTAGAGTTAGTGCTAGCCCTGTTCTACCTGGAGTAGATAAAAGGAATTTGTTCCCTGCAAGGATTGTTAAGTGTTGTCCCAGGCTGCCCAGGGAGGTGCTGGAGTCCCCATCCCTGCAGGGGTTTCAGAACCATTGAGCTGCTCTCCTTAGGGCCATGGGTTAGTGGTATGGCAGTGCTAGGGATGGTTGGAATTCATGAGCTTAGAGGTCTCTGCCAACCTTTGTGATTCTGAGTTCAAGTTCAGTCCAGGCTTTAGGAAAAGGAGCACAAGGAGCAGTAGTGGATAATGTCTGTCCTCCTTTGGAGGGGGGCAGGCCCTTGTTCAAATGCTTTCCAATGTCTGTGACACTCGGGTGACCGTGGCAGACTGCTAGCAAGTGTGGAGAGGATCTCAAATACCTGCTGAAATACAACTTTCCTTTTCAGGATTCTCCCAGAGTTAGGACACAGAACCGAGCATTTCATCTCTGAAATGGTTGGGGGAAGTGAGTGTAGTCTGTTTTCCTCTATAAGCCAGTCCAAGTTGATCTTCATCACAACTTAGGGCAGGGCAGTTGTCAGGAGCATTGGCGTGCTAACGCCGCGGGGCAGTGACCAACCTAACCAAGGCTAGGGGAGGCAGCAGCGGAGGCTGCAAGCGCGAGTTGCTGCGGCTGCCACCTTCTCAAAGGGGGGTTAAAAATGGAGCCACGGAGATGTCTCAGCTCCTCTTCTTTCACAGCGCTACCCCTTCCCCCTCTTCCGGGCCTTCCTCGGCCCTGAGGCGTCTAGAGCAGCGCCGCACAGCTCCGCGGCAGCTCAGCCCTGTACCGCACTGCGCATTGTTCATAGGCCTTCCCCAGGCCGATGCCTAGCCCCGGCCCAGGCCCGCCCCCAGGCCGGGGCCTAACTCGGACAAAGGCCCGCCCCACGCTGGGGCCTAACTCGGACCAGGCCCGCCCCCGGCCCAGGCCCGGCCCAGTCGCTGTTGTTATAGGTACTAGGCCATGCCAGCGACGCCTGCGGACCAAGGCCCGCCCCACGCTGAGGCCTAGCCCCGGCCCAGGCCCGCCCCCGGCCCAGGCCCGGCCCAGTCGCTGTTGCTATAGGTACTAGGCCATGCCAGCGACGCGAGCAGGCGCCGCTACCGAGAGGCAAAGTATCGGGTGCGGGGCCGGCCGAGCCCCATCTGTGCGGAGAACCGCGGCCGCAGCCTTCCGGCTCCTGGTGTGCCCCTGGGTGAGGGCTGCGGTGCGCGAAGAGCCGAGCCTGCACCATTCGGAACAGGCCATTCGGGGAGACATACAGAAAGAGCTTTTCAGGGTCTGAAGTTACCCATATGCTTGGTGGTAGAAATGGGGTAGTATGCAGTGTTAAATAGCTACTGCGAGTGTTCCTGCCCAAGGGTTAAAACCGTGCAAGTGATGCTTTAGGAGATCGAAGGTAGATCAGATGGCTGCGTTGAAGGAAGCTGTTGGAATGGAAAGCAGTGGTGCAGAGCAGCCACCTGCGGGCTCACAAAGAAGAGCAGCTGGAGAGGAGAAGATGGGCGAGCCGGGAGAGGAGCCTGGGCCTTCTGGAGCTGCAGGTATTGCAGAGCACCCAGGGTCTGAGCTCTGAAGGAGCTCAGCTTTAACTCAGTGGGAGGGACTAGGCAATCAAGAAGTGATCAGAAATAACAAGCAAGGTGTATTTGAGCCAGATTCCCCATTCAGAGCATCATCTGAGAGCACTTCTCATGTTACCAGTGAGAATTATACTACTTTACTTGAATTAAGAACTTCAGAAAGTGATGAACAGCTATCTCAGCACTCAGTACTATCAGAGAATGGGGCAGATGAGACAGGAACAGGTAAAGAAGTTGTTGAAATGTTCGACATCAAGCCTTTAAAGAGGTGTTGGAGTTTTGATTTGGTTTCTTTTTCTCTTAATTATGGCTTCTTGCACATCCTCTTTCCCCTCCATTCCCTTGGTGTTTAATGGATTTTGGACTTGAAGGGACTTTTTAAATTTCCATATGAAACCATGGATGAAAAAGGTGAGGAATGTATCCTCTATCTCCAGTTGCACTAGGTAAACGTGGGCTATTTCATTGATTTGTTTGTTTGGAGGAGCATATTAGGCATTAATTTTGGTTTTATGTTTAGAAAGCATGACTGAGGATGATGAAGCTCTTGGGAGGACTAGGGCTGACTTGGATGAAACTATCCAGTCTCAGAAGTCCTCTCTTGATCTTCCTGGGAAAGCATTTCAAGAGGATTACCACATGCCTGATGTCCTACCTGTCACAGTACAAACAGGTCAGTGCTGCTCTTGAACATGTATCAATGTCTATCATTGTGCTCCAAGCTCAATCTGGTACTAAAAAAGACAATAGTCTTGGAATAGGCCTTAGTCTTGGCCCAGGGAGGTGCTGGAGTGCCCATCCCTGCAGGGGTTTCAGAACCATTGAGCTGCTCTCCTTAGGGCCATGGGTTAGTGGTATGGCAGTGCTAGGGATGCTTGCACTTGAGGAGCTTAGAGGTCTCTCCCAATCTTTGTGGTTCTGTAATATTTCTTTCTTGCACTTCCATCTGAACAGGTTCTGGTTCATTCCACCATGTAGATGTAAGAATTGAAAGACCTCCCTATCCTAAACCATTTCTGGGTGGATTCAAGAACAGGCTAACAGGAGTGGAATTTCATCATGCAGGATCACAAACCATACCCAAAAAAAGACCTGACAAAGGTGTTGCAGTATTTTGTAGGGAAACCCAGGTAATGGCTTTGCAGTGTCTTTAGAGCATGTTTTTGCCTAACAGAAGAGAATATTGACAAAATGATTGCCAGTAGTGATGAGGAAGTAGATCAGAAATAAGTGTGCAATTGGAAGTGTTTAGTGGATGAATATCATTCATTAGCCTTATGGTTATAGTTCTAAATACCTAGTTTTGCCACTTACTGTGATAAGATAAAAAAGCTCTTTGTATTTATGTTATCATCTGATATGCAGTTTTTTTACCTTTCCCCAGACAGCTTTGGAAAAAAACAAGCTCCAACAAACCCTAAATCCAACATCCACCCAGATGACTAAAGTTGGCCTGTATGTGTCAGAAAAGACTGACAAAGTAATCATTCCTGGGAAGTATTTCACAGCAGAGGAATACCACAAACAGAGGCTCCAAGCAGTGAGTTCTCAGCTGTTGGAAACTGTCTCTGTAAAGCAAAGGACTGTGAAGGTTCTCTGAATATTTATTTAAGGAAGGTTCAGCATGCTCAAAGTGAAAATTGAACATGGAGCTGCCAAATGTCTGCTGAATGTTCATGTGCTGGAATCTTTCAGCTCTGGGGGAAGCCTTTGTCTGCTCATTTACAACATTAGTGTTTCTAATAGGTGTCCAGGACAGGACAATGGGCACAAACCAGCAGTCAGCAAGCTCCAGCTGAACAAGAGGAGGAACTTTTTCTCTCTGAGGGTGTTGGAGCACTGGCCCAGGCTGCCCAGGGAGCTGCTGGAGTCTCCATCTCTGGAGAGATTCCAAAGGCAGCTGGACACATCCTGTGCAAGCTGCTCTAGGTTCTCCTGCTCTGGCAGGGGTGTTGGGCTAGATGATCTCCAGAGGTCCTTTCCTTTTCTGGTGCACTGAGTTGGATCATGCAGGGAATTCTGAGGCAAGGTTCTGTGCAGTCATGGTACAGAGGATGCCATTTTGGCATTCCAAATTGCTGTTTGAAAACCATGTGTTCAGTGACTGCACACCTAACTTACTTACACCCAACTGCATGGCAGCTTGGGCACTGCTTTGTAGATGCTCTAGTTAGACATTTGATTGCTTAAAATAGACTTTCTGAATCTAACTAAATGGAGAAACAACAGCTGATTCCTCAAATGTCCATGCAGGATAATTGGTTTGATAGGATTGGCATGATGCTTTGGAATCTTCTGGGTAGAAGTTAGAATCATAGATAGAATTCNTGCTGGGGGCTCCAGAACTGGACACAGTACTCTGGGTGAGGTCTCCCCAGAGTTGGATAGAGGTACAGAGAGTTCTCTGTAAGAACTTATTAGGTCTGCATCAGCTGACAGCAACAAGTGTTGTGGAGAAGCATCACCCACATAGGTAGAGGTTTCCTCAATATGCCAATATGTTCTGCAGTCAGACTGTGGTAGGACAAGGGGGAATGGTTATAAGCTGAAGGAGGGGAAATTTAGATTGGAGATTAGAAGGAAGTTCTTTCCCCAGAGAGTGGTTAGGCACTGGCACAGGTTGCCCAGAGAGGTTGTGGCTGCTCCATCCCTGGCAGTGTTCAAGGCCAGGCTGGATGCAGCCCTGGGTGACCTGGGCTAGTGATTGGCATCCCTGCTTAGTGTGGGGAGGTTGGAACTAGATGATCTTTAGGGTCCCTTCCAACCTGCCCATTCTAGGATTCTATGACTCACTGAAACCTGTCATGGATCTTTAGGTAATCTCTAAGGCACAGGAGAGAGAAATATCAGCTTGGTATTGTTTAGGTTGATGGGTTTGCACAGCGCAGTGTTGTTCCATCCTGAAATCCTAGGTGCAGACATCCTCAAGTGATATATTAGGGTAAGATAGTTCCTGTGGCATTGTAACTGTCAGTGTGGGTTTGGGCTTGAGAGCCTTCCACACTGAGCAGTGCTTATAGGCCATGGTATTGACCTGGATGTGTGCCCACAAAGCTGAAGAGAAACAAAGTCAATCCAATCCATGGCGAAAGGTGTTTTTAAGGAGGGATTTGAAAAAGAAAAATAGATTTATTTTTTTATGGCAGTTTTTCCTTTCACTTGATGATTTGATTGATTTCCACTGGTTAAAGTTGGACAGGTTGCCCAGAGAGGTGGTGGCAGCCCCAGCCCTGGCAGTGTTTCAGGCCAGGCTGGCTGGGGCTGGGAGCAAGCTGCTCTAGTGCCAGGTGTCCCTGCCCAGGGCAGGCACAGGGCTTGCACCTAGAGGAGCTGGAAGCTCCCTGACAAGTCTGGGATTCTGCAGTTCCCTGAATAACTAAGCATACTAGTGGTCAGGTGAATAGTACACAACTGCTTTTGTAAGCTTTAAATCCGTTTGAGTGCAAGACAAATCTTAGGTAGCCAGAAAAAGCAACACTTAAGAAGCAAATGTTGTAGTAGGTGGGTTTGAAATGCTGATTCTTTGCTCCTGTGTCACATGCAGGCAATAGTGCTCCAGAAATCCTTCCGCCGTTGGCATGCACGAAATGTAGTGCAAAAGCTGAGGGAACAGAAGAGGTTAAGGCTGGAATGGGAGGCACAGGAAGAGTTAAGGAGAGAACAAGAGAAAGAAGACAAACTGAGAAGGGAGCAGGAACGAAGATTGAACCCTAAAACAAAAGAAGACTTTGAGCTCCTGTTCCATGCTTTAGAATGTAAGTGTGTGCTCCAAAGTATGCTCTTCAATGACATTTTCTTCTGTGGATACTTCCTTGGTGTTTTTGACTTAGAGTGAAATTTCTTTCATTTCCAAAGAATTGTTTAACTTTCTTATCTTTCTAGAAGCAGAAAAGGCCTTAAAACTCAGGATCATGATTCAGGTATTCCCATGTTCTACACTAATCTTTTCATGCTCTCATACTTGGTGAGGCATTGAACAAATCCCTTTGAATGTAGACATGACTTCTAAATATTACTGTGTGTGACCAATGTAGAAATTAGTCCTGGGCTTTTAAATGCTTTCAGGAGACTTGTTAGGGGTTGTTTCTCCCACTCCTCTTTTTCTTCACAGCTAGTTAGCTTTTCACTTCGCAAGAATCAAGTCCTTTTAAAGGTGTGTCATAGAATTAGTGTCTGACTAGGGAAGCAAAAAGCTAAGGTGATTAAAAAGTTGATGGTTATAAAAGTGTCATATGCTTAATTTAATATCATTGGAATCACAACATTCAGCTTAGCATATTCAGGAATTTAATATCTAGGCAACCTGGGAAAGCATGTGCCACCTCAAAGCTGGAACAGAAGAAACTCCAATGTTTAAAATGTCTTACAAAGAATGGTCTGGCAGCAATCTTTTTGGTTTCTTTTTGTTTACTGGTGTTGGCCAGTTGCTTCTCTACATGGACACTTGCAGCCATGCTCTTTATTTTGATAGAGCTTAGTGGTTCTAGGAAGTTAGGGTTTTTTTTCCTACCTGCATCTGAAACTACTCTTACATTCTTACAGTGTCAACAGTCTACACAAGCTAAATCATTCTGACAGGAACTGAATGAGACTGTTGTCCTCTAGAGATCTGAGATGGTTATTGCTGCTGCTCACAACAAGAAGGCAGTATGGCAGGGTCAGGCAGCACAAGCAATTCCTGTCAGGACCCAAACTTGCCTGTTGCTTGTGTGGTGCACATGAGATGGCCTTCCAGGATCTGCAGGGGCTCCAAGAGGGCTGGGGCAGGACTTGTTAGGCTGTCAGGCAGTGCTAGGACTAGGGGGAATGGACACAAGCTTGAGGAGGGCAGATTTGGGTTGGCTGTGAGGCAGAAGTTGTTGGCCAGGAGGGTGCTGAGCCACTGTGCCAGGTTGGCCAGAGAGGTGGTGGCAGCCCCAGCCCTGGCAGTGTTGCAGGCCAGGCTGGCTGGGGCTGGGAGCAAGCTGCTCTAGTGCCAGGTGTCCCTGCCCAGGGCAGGCACAGGCCTTGCACCTAGAGCAGCTGGAAGCTCCCTGACAGTTCTGGGATTCTGTGTATCTCTATATCCTGTGTGTCTGCAGAGAGAGACATTGGTTGTTTATTTGAAAAGCATGAACTGCTTTGGAATAAAAATTACAATGGTTAAAATCTCTGTCTGTAGAACAGAGAACCTAAGAGGAGGAGAGCAGTGATGAGTGGGGTCCCTCAGGGCTCTGTCTTGGGACCTGTGCTCTTCAACATCTTCATTAACGACCTGGACATAGGTATCAAATGCACCCTCAGCAAGTGTGCAGATGGCACGAAGCTGAGTGGTGTGGTTGATATGCCAGAAGGGCAGGATGCCATCCAGAGGGATCTGGATAAACTTGAAGAGTGGGCCCAAGAGAATAAAATGAAGTTTAATAAGTCAAAATGCAAGGTCCTGCACTTGGGTAGGATTAACCCTAGATATGAGTACAGACTGGGTGAAGAGCTCATTGTAAGCAGCAGTGCAGAGAAGGACNAGGCCAGGCTGGATGCAGCCCTGGGTGACCTGGGCTAGTGATTGGCATCCCTGCTCAGTGTGGGGAGGTTGGAACTAGATGATCTTTAGGGTCCCTTCCAACCTGCCCATTCTGTGATTCTATGATTTTTAACTTGATTGCATGTCTATAGTGAATCTAGAGGTGAGTATTGACCTAAACTGGCAGCTTCTGCATTTCTGCATGGACAGAAATGCTTAGTGATGTTGTTAGCTCCAGCTGACACCTTCAGGCTTGTAAAACTTCATGTGAATTAATTCTGTTCAGAGCTTTGCTTTGCTTTGCTGAAATGGTTTTATTTAAGTATACATCTTTGGATACTCAGAACTTGTCAAACAGCTGGCATATTAATACCAAAGCTTAGGGAGCCTTAAGGAAATGAATTGAAATGTTTTAAAATGGAAACCAGAATTTCTTGTAGGTAAGGAAGCCACAGACAGCAAAAAAACCATCATCCTTTCCCTCCTCCTGTCTCTCATCTCATCATGTTTTTTTCAGTAAGTGTACATTGGATTGTTTTCTTGAGGTTGGGTTTTGCTTTTGCATGACTCTTCTGGAGCAATAGCAACACTTCTGTCATTCAAGAATGCTGAAGTATTGCATCTTATCAAATTGCCCACAAACAAAACTCCAGATGAGTTTGAAAGGGAGCAGACTCCATTACAGTGTATGCAAAGGTAAAAACTAGGCAGTCAACAGATTTTACTAACAGACTTCTGGAAGGGCATAGAATCTGTGCCTCAGCACTCAGAGTCAAAAAATGATACTACAAAAGAAACCATAGTAGACGCACACACACACATATAGAGAGAGAGAGATCTGTGTGTTTCCATCATTAAGTAGTCTCACTTAAAAGTGCAGC
>VWZO01005739.1:823-26083 GCA_013396975.1 Bucco capensis | reverse complement strand
ATTGCAGAGCTGCCTGGACACATTGCTGTGTGAGCTGGTCTAGGTGATCCTGCTCTGGCAGGGGGGTTGCACTAGATGATCTTTCTAGGGCCCTTCCAACCCCTGACATACTGGGATACTGGGATAGAGTGTATCCTGATTCATGAGCTGCTGTCATCATTATCTTGTAGTTTGCATGCCACTTCCTGACCTGAAGTGATAAATGTGACTGGCCTCAAGTTGCAGCAGGGGAGGTTTAGATTGGATATAAGGAGGAATTTGTTCCCTGTAAGGGTTGTTAAGTGTTGTCCCAGGCTGCCCAGGGAGGTGCTGGAGTCCCCATCCCTGCAGGGGTTTCAGAACCATTGAGCTGCTCTCCTTAGGGCCATGGGTTAGTGGTATGGCAGTGCTAGGGATGGCTGGAATTCATGGGCTTAGAGGTCTCTGCCAACCTTTGTGATTCTGTAAGTCAAGTTTTCTCCCTCAGTTTTGGAGGCCTTCCATCTTCTTTCAGATTTACTCATTTCTGCAGGGAGCAGCAGTAGTATTCTCAGCACTGAGTACTAGTGGTACCTTAGTAAGATGCTGTCCTTAGTCTACTAAAAAGGGATCTTTTCTTGTGGCTCTGATGTGCAACTGTTGAAAAAATTGCTCATCCCTTTTGGACCTGTTTGAATCTCAAATAGCTATTTTAAATACAAAATCATGAAGAAATCATTTGATCATGTTTCCGCAGGAGCTAAATTCTCTTTCTCACATCCATCTTTGAGCTTGGAGTATGCACTGGCAGTTTGGAATTGATGGACACAAGCATCCTCTCACAGAACATCTGGATAATTTCTGGGCCGTTTTGCATGTCTGGAAATAGAGGCTTAATAATGAAATCCCTGGCATGTCAGCTGTCTGTTAATGACCATTGCAAATTCTTTCTTAAATATGACGGTAGAAGTTTCACTGGAAAACATCTTGTCCAAAATACCCCAACTGTGTTTTATCTGTAGTGTGGAGGCAGGAGGAGACTGAGCAGATTACCAGAACTCTGACTGGAGCTGAGAGAAAGGCAGCACTCTGTGGAGTTCTGGAACAAGAGGCTCAGCTGATTGCTTCTATTGGGAGACACAGACTAAATGCTGATGAGGAAAAGCAACAGAAAGCAATCCTGCACTTCCTGAAGAAGGTCAGTGATGTCATTTTAGGCTGAACAGAAAGAATACCAAAGGGCAGGAACAGCAAAGGTATCTGCAAACTACCTGCCACAAGTTGCTTGTGCAGCTTCACTAGCTGATCATGGGAATGCTGCTCTGAATCTCCACATGATCTAGTTGTTCACCTCAATACAATTCCTACTCCAAGCTGAGAATTTCTGAGCGTTGTTACTGAGTGAAGGATGAGCAGTGCCTCCTTGAGACTAACTCCCTGTGCCTGTGGTCAGTCTCAGGTGTGTCTAGAGCTTGAGGAGGGGAGATTTGGGTTGGCTGTGAGGCAGAAGTTGTTGGCCAGGAGGGTGATGAGCCACTGTGCCAGGTTGCCCAGAGAGGTGGTGGCAGCCCCAGCCCTGGCAGTGTTGCAGGCCAGGCTGGCTGGGGCTGGGAGCAAGCTGCTCTAGTGCCAGGTGTCCCTGCCCAGGGCAGGCACAGGGCTTGCACCTAGAGGAGCTGGAAGCTCCCTGACAAGGCTGGGATTCTATAATAGATACAGGTGCTTTTTATCCTAGAATTAACTCTTCCCATTCAGGCACAGTCTGACAATCCCTTGTGGTCTCCTGTGGCCCCTGGTGCCATAACTGTGCCCACAGCAGAGGGAGNTCCCTGGAGCTTCGTTCTCGAAGCCTAGCCATACAACTCTTCCCATGGACTCTCCTTGGCATAAGGCAATGACCTTTCTCTCTTACAAGAAGTGATTTCTTTGCAGAGGATCAAATGCAGCTACTGAATGAACTGCTCTGGGCAAGATGGTGGTTTTGGCCAGTCTGCCAAGAAAGGTGTTACAGCATGGTCTAGCTTCTCAGTTGCTAGGGTTGTGTTACTGTTTGCTTGAGTTTTTTGGGTTTGGTTTGGGTTTTTTTCTGTTAGAATGTCTAGTCCTGTGCAGTGACAGTGACACAAAGCCATGAAGCTAGAGCAGAGTGCTCCCTTTTAAGACAGG
Source organism: Bucco capensis (assembly GCA_013396975.1). Classification (NCBI taxonomy): domain Eukaryota; kingdom Metazoa; phylum Chordata; class Aves; order Piciformes; family Bucconidae; genus Bucco; species Bucco capensis. Next base: position 23,959 of record VWZO01005739.1, on the reverse strand, counting down.
GAGAAAACCATGCCTAGTTTTGCAGAAGTTTTTTTCATTAAGGAATTAATATCTGGTATTGCTGTTGCATTTCTTCATCAGTTTTGGCTCTGAATTGTGACTGCTGATTAACAGTATCTCCTTTAATTAGACATCCACCCCCACTGATTAAGTAGTTAAATGTCAGTTATTCAACATTAAATCCTTCTTTCAATTATTCTGTCTTACTTTGGCTTACCAAACTTTATTTCTTTAAAAGAGGGGAAGCCTCTGATTTGATTGTGGTCATAACTAATCATATCTGTTCCAACTATCTAATATTGTTGGTATTTTTATGACTTATCACCACAGCAAGCCTCTATGTTTGGTCAAAGTCAAGATTACCTCAATGCTGGAGTCACAGTGAGGACACTACTAGGTACATGGATGGTGCCTCAAGTATAGGTAGGTAGGTATGGCTAGGCTTCGCGAACGAAGCTCCAGGGAGGGCTCCATCCATGCTCCTCCTCAGCGCCTTTTCCAAGCGCTGATAAAAAGAGGATAGCAGATAGCACCCTCGAGCCTGCGCTATGGATTTTTTTTAGGTGAGACACAGCATGTGCAGAGCTGGACCCACCCTTTAGTCCTAAGGTTCATCTGCCAGGGCCTAGCAAGCTTGGACACTGGCAGCCAAGTCCTTAGGATGGAGGTTTTATTAGAGTGTCCTTCTCTTAGATGGAAGGCCTCACAGGGCTAAACGAGCTCCATCTGCCCGGGTTCGGAATCAGAGTTGTCCTTCTCCTAGGAGCAGAGCTGGACCCACCCTTTAGTCCTAAGGTTCATCTGCCAGGGCCTAGCAAGCTTGGACACTGGCAGCTAAGTCCTTAGGATGGAGGTTTAACCTCTTAGCTGGAAGGCCTTACAGGGCTAAACGAGCTCCATCTGCCCGGGTTCGGAATCAGAGTTGTCCTTCTCCTAGGATGACTGCCAGAAGGCTAATGAGCACATCCTACCCATCCAAGAATTCTAGGAACATGGGTATCACTCCCCACACTTTCCCCTGGGCAATGAGTTTAATGCTGCCTCTGCTGTTGGCACAGTTATGGCACCAGGGGCCACAGGAGACCACAAGGGCTTTTCAGACTGTGCCTGTGGTGCCTCAAGTATTGCTGTAGTTAACTCACCCTCAGACTGCAAAGTGAAGTTCACAAGTGCTTCTGAACACTCCAGTTCCAAATACAGTGAAAGAGAATAATTAGGATACAGGATAACATACAGATGCCAAATAGATATCCCAGTTGAAGGAAAGGGAGTGGAGTTTAGGTAATGATGAGGAAGAGGAGTTTGGATACTATCTTATACTAGCTTTCTATTGGATTTAGATACCTATCTCTATATGTCTGATGAGGAGCAGCTGAGGGCACTGGGCTTGCTTAGTGTGGAGAAGAGGAGGCTCAGGGGAGACCTTAGCTCTCTCTACAGCTCCCTGACAGGAGGTTGCAGTGAGCTGGGGGTAGGGCTCTTTTCCAGGGTTAACAGGGAGAGGACAAGAGGAAATGGCTTCAAGTTGCACCAGGGGAGGTTTAGATTGGATCTAAGGGAGGGATTTGTTCCCTGCAAGGGTTGTTAAGTGTTGTCCCAGGCTGCCCAGGGAGGTGCTGGAGTCTCCATCCCTGCAGGGGTTTCAGAACCATTGAGCTGCTCTCCTTAGGGCCATGGGTTAGTGGTATGACAGTGCTAGGGATGCTTGGACTGGATGAGCTTAGAGGTCTGCCAACCTTGGTGATTCTGTGATATGTAACAGTGTGCTTTGCAACCAAAGCCAGTCCTCTTGAAAGAGAATGGTTGGACTTTTGGAACTGACAGCTGTGCAAAGTGACAATTGAAGAACTAAGCATGTTATGTGGAGTGAAGTTAGTAGACAAGAAGCTATATGCCATAAACTCATGCTTTACCTTAGTCAGCTTTAACAAAGCCTAATGCCTTCTACCCAGCTCTATGGCTAGCATAAATAGAACAGCTCCCTGGAGATATTCTGTACTGCAGTAAACTCTGAGGCCTTACATTTGCAATCTTTACACACTCAACAGTCACATTGATTTTTTCTTTTTCTGCTAGTTTAGACTGTGAGATGAAACACAGAGCAAATGTATTCTAACACTACTGCCAGCAAATTCACTTGAAAGATCTCTGTAGGAGAATATTATTTATTTTAATGTACTGCAAGGCAAAATTTTCGTAGAATCCCAGCCTTGTCAGGGAGCTTCCAGCTGCTCTAGGTGCAAGGCCTGTGCCTGCCCTGGGCAGGGACACCTGGCACTAGAGCAGCTTGCTCCCAGCCCCAGCCAGCCTGGCCTGCAACACTGCCAGGGCTGGGGCTGCCACCACCTCTCTGGGCAACCTGGCACAGTGGCTCAGCACCCTCCTGGGGATAAAAATCTCCCCTCCTCAAGCTTGTGTCCATTCCCCTAGTCGTATTGCTGCCTGACAGCCTTGTTTCATGACCTGCAGCTTTGAACAGTGTGCAGTTGTATAGTTGCTCTGGTGGAAAAGGGACTGTAGAAATATCAACAGGAGGATTAGCCTTTTGTTATTAGGTAGGCACAGGCACAGTCTGACAATCCCTTGTGGTCTCCTGTGGCCCCTGGTGCCATAACTGTGCCCACAGCAGAGGGAGCATTAAACTCATTGCCCACGGGAAAGTGTGGGGAGTGATACCCATGTTCCTAGAATCCTTGGATGGGTAGGATGAGCTCATTAGCCTTCTGGCAGTCATCCTAGGAGAAGGACAACTCTGATTCCAAACCCGGGCAGATGGAGCTCGTTTAGCCCTGTAAGGCCTTCCAGCTAAGAGGTTAAACCTCCATCCTAAGGACTTGGCTGCCAGCGTCCAAGCTTGCTAGGCCCTGGCAGATGAACCTTAGGACTAAAGGGTGGGTCCAGCTCTGCACATGCTGTGTCTCACCTAAAAAAAATCCATAGTGCAGGCTCGAGGGTGCTATCTGCTATCCTCTTTTTATCAGCGCTTGGAAAAGGCGCTGAGGAGGAGTGTGGGTGGAGCCCTCCCTGGAGCTTCGTTCACCAAGCCTAGCCATACATTAGGTAGGCATTAGAACCATTTGCTCTGGTGAAGCTTGCCCTACCCTCATGCACTTGTTCAGCTGCTGATCAGACTCTTAACAGCTCAGAGTTGTACCAATTGTTTCTCAAGTGTGCAGAGCCTAAGAGATGGAAAGCATTTGATGGCAAGCTCACTACCATGGACACACAGGACACACTGCGGGCCAGAGAGCTCTTGGAACTGTACCACAGCGTGAGCATGAGGGACGTGGCCCAGGAGAGCAGAGTGCATGTGCTGCTGACACTCAGACAGACACTCATGGTATGCTTCATTTTCCTATGTTTGTTTAGTTTGAAGCTGTACTTCTCAAAGACAACAGTCACTTCATGATGCTGACACTGAAGCAATGCTGCCTCTGGCAGAGATGGGCAGCTGGCAGCAAGAGAAAGTCCAGCTCCCATCTGGCATGAGTGGAATTTACAGTCAAGAGACAATCTCAATCTAGCTTTCACTTTGTGATGGGCACGTTTTTTCTTCAAGTGCTGTTAGAATCTTAACCTCATGGTTTTAGACTTTTTGGTATAGGAATGCATAACACAATTTTAGGCCTAAATTGAGCTTAACAACTTCCAGAAAGTTGCAGCAGGGGAGGTTTAGATTGGATAGAAGGAGGAATTTGTTCCCTGCAAGGGTTGTTAAGTGTTGTCCCAGGCTGCCCAGGGAGGTGCTGGAGTCCCCATCCCTGCAGGGCTTTCAGAACCATTGAGCTGCTCTCCTTAGGGCCATGGGTTAGTGGTATGACAGTGCTAGGGATGCTTGCACTTGAGGAGCTTAGAGGCTTCTTCCAGCCTTAATGATTCTGTGATTCTTTGAATAATATGAGTTTCAAGGTCCTTTCAGGATACTGTTGGTATCAAACTAGGAATAGAATACTGCTTTCTGGTCTGATTCAAGCAAACTAACATCTTGCTGTTTGTCTTTGGTAGTACCAGAATTAGATGTAAAGCCAATCTAGCACTGGGAGCACTGCTGGTTTCTGACCTCCTGCCCATTTTAACACAAGTCAGTGTTGCTGTAGTGAATGCATTCTGGCATTTCTATAAATTAGCACTCTGTATTAATTAATTGATTAATTATGAGAAAGTTCTTTACCCAGAGGGTGGTTAGGCACTGGCACAGGTTGCCCAGAGAGGTTGTGGCTGCTCCATCCCTGGCAGTGTTCAAGGCCAGGCTGGATGCAGCCCTGGGTGACCTGGGCTAGTGATTGGCATCCCTGCTCAGTGTGGGGAGTTTGGAACTAGGTGATCTTTAGGGTCCCTTCCAACCTGAGCATTCTAGGATTCTATGATTCTATGATTAAGTGAGAAAACATTGAACTCATTCACCTCTACTCTCTGTCTGGAGAATCTCCTCCTAAGCATTTGAAATCCTGCAATGACTGATTTCCAAGCACACTCATGAAGTCCCCATGCCTTTTGTGTGCTGCCTTGTTATTTTTGTTCCCTTGGTTGGTTTTTTTTTTTGTTTGTCTTGATTGGTTGCTTGTTTTTTTTCCCACCATCTGCTGTGTGTACATTACACCTCCTGTCATCTAGCCAAAGGAAGCTTCTTAGGGAGCTCTCTCTTGGGGTTTTTGGTGGCTGAAAATTGTGCATGTATTGTGTGTGCCTCTGCTTAGCATTTTTTGAATGTCTCCAAGTTTACTGTTCCTCACAGCTTTGGTATATACACAGGTTCCTAAAAGCAGAATCTGTAAGCATTCTCTTCCTTAGCTTCTTGGAGGTTGTNCCTCATAGCAGAGGTGTTCCAGCCCCCTAAGACATTAAGGAGTTCTCCTGTGAACACATTCTTACATGGACATAGAGAGGTATGAATGAGGTATGGCAGAGAATCCACAGTTTGCTTTCATATCTGCATTGAAGTGATTTTGTTTATTTGCTCTCTTCCTTATTGTTGTGGGGTTTGTTTTCCTTTTCCTCTGTGATTTCTTTCAGGAACACAAATGTAAATTAACATGGGAAATAGTGGAATTAATTGACAGAGAAATTGATCTTCGCTCCAGAGAGGTAAAAGAAAGCAACTTAGAAGGACTGAAGAAAAGAATTTGTACATTATTCCTCCGTTTTATTAAAACTCCACAGTTCAATCCTGAAGTTGCTAAGATACTGAAGGTAATCTTCCTGTTGTGCAGTCTGACATGGTGACCATCAAACTAAGCCTGGTGAATGAAAGGAGCTTGGAGTGGGCTGGGGGTAGGGCTCTTCTCCAGGGTTAGCAGTGAGAGGACAAGAGGAAATGGCCTCAAGTTGCAGCAGGGGAGGTTTAGATTGGATAGAAGGAGGAGTTTCTTCCCTGCAAGGGTTGTTAAGTGTTGTCCCAGGCTGCCCAGGGAGGTGCTGGAGTCCCCATCCCTGCAGGGCTTTCAGAACCATTGAGCTGCTCTCCTTAGGGCCATGGGTTAGTGGTATGGCAGTGCTAGGGATGCTTGCACTTGAGCTTAGAGGTCTCTGCCACCCTTGGTGATTCTGTTTAAATACCCAACCACCCTACTGGGTATTTTAAAGTGAACATTCCTAGCTTTTCCATGTCAGAATACTTGCATAAATCTGTCAGATGTATTGCAGCAGAGTTAGTGACACACACAACTTTGTGGTAAAATAACTTCAACTTTTGTTTTTCTTTCAACCTTTTAGGTTCCACCAGATCCCTTAAAGCTTTATAAAAATGTTCACTTGTGTCACAGCTGTGAAAATTACTTCCCATCAGGCACATTTCCCATCCCTGCTGATTCCCACACCCTTGGCAGATGTTGCTTCTGCCACAGGCTGGCTAACGAGGCTCGGCAGCGGAAAGAGTTTGTCAAGTACAAACTTATACTAGAAGATCTCAGGAGAACTGAAGCTGATTATCAAGAGGAGGCTAAAATTGTTTCCCTAGTTCAGGTACTGTCTGAAAGAGCATTGCTAATCATGGGCCAATGGCTTGCACTGTCATTTTCCCTTCATTTGGTGTGTGGTGTTGACAGCTTGTGAAGTAGGCTTAAAGCTACAAAAACTTCTTCCTGTGCTAGGGGATGTTCCATACCAGAAAGGAGAAGCACTTACACTCTGGAAGTGGAGCTGTGCTTTCCAAAGTGGTTATGAGCAATGCCATTGTCTAATCAAAGACAGAATGTAGTATTTTAGTGGTGGTACAAGCAAAATGCAGTTAATTACCACACCATCCTAAAGGCAAACGTGTGTGTCTAGACATTCTTTAACCAAGGGATGACATCTGCATAGAAAAAGGTTTCCTCCCAGCTTCATTTGGATTCTTACCTGGTTACAATGCTTTTGTGGTAAGAATGAAACCTGTTTCTTCCTCCTTAACTCTTCTTTTCCACATTAGCTTCATGATCTGCAGTACCTGATTGAGATCATTTGGGCCTCTCAGTCAGCTCTCAGTGCCTGCAGTGACCTCTATGACCTGGTTATGGTCAGATGGGATAAGCAGCAAGAGTGGTCTCCATGGAACACTATTTTTCTCACCAGAGAAGAGGCAGATGCACATCTTAAGCTGTGTGACCTTGAGAAGGTAAAATTTGATGGGCTTAATTTTTTTTTTACACTCTTGATGTTATGTTTTCTAATAGCATCCTGTGACTAATGGTGTTTGGCCAGGTTTACTCCTTATGCTCATCCATCTTTAAATTGGCCCATGGGGACTATTGAAATGAGTCCATGTCCCCTATTAAATGAACCAGGCCCTAGTCCAGAGGGCAGCTGGCATGTACAACTCCCATCCAGGTAGCTGAACTCTGTCTTACCTTCATTCTCCCTCCTGAAATGCAAGAAGCTGAAGGCCTCAGCCATGCTGCCTACTGAGAACAAGGCTATACCTATGCTCTTCCTTCAGCTGAGTCAGACAAGAGCTTGCCTGGATGAAAAACATCCTAAAGACTGATCATAGAGGCTACATCAGTTGTGTACCTGTGCTCTTGCACATACTCTGGCTTCTTTAGTTTCTGGACTTCAATTTCTCATCAAAGAACAAAGTGACTCTTCATCTACAACTTCAATGGATCTGTCTCCATTGGTTTTCTTCCCTAGATGTCATTTAAGTGTAAAATAAGAAAATGAGGCAAAGTTAGAAAGTTGTAAGTGGAGTCATTTCTCATTCCCTTTCTTTAGTAGCAATTATTCCCAGCAATAGCAAAGGGTTTTTTCGACTCAATATTCTGGTTATTTCTGACATGATCTGAAGTGCTACTAATCACTAGAAATTGGGGAAACTAAGCCCACACTCNCTCCCTAGCCCTGCTACTCATGCCTCTCCTGAATGCTTTGTGCCATGCTTATATGCTAATAGTCACTCTGATTCTGGTCAAGGAAATGTCATAGAATCCCAGAATTGTCAGAGTTGGCAGGGAGCTTCCAGCTGCTCTAGGTGCAAGCCCTGTGCCTGCCCTGGGCAGGGACACCTGGCACTAGAGCAGCTTGCTCCCAGCCCCAGCCAGCCTGGCCTGCAACACTGCCAGGGCTGGGGCTGCCACCACCTCTCTGGCCAACCTGGCACAGTGGCTCAGCACCCTCCTGGCCAACAACTTCTGCCTCACAGCCAACCCAAATCTGCCCTCCTCAAGCTTGTGTCCATTCCCCTAGTCCTAGCCACTGCCTGACAGCCTAACAAGTCCTTCCCCAGCTCTCTTGGAGCCCCTGCAGATCCTGGAAGGCCACATGAAGGTCTCCTGGGAGCCTTCTCTTCTCCAGACTGAATAATCCCAACTCTCTCAGCCTGTCCTCTAGTCCTCACCTTGCAAATGCTGATATTTAAGCATTGCCTTTTTCCACTTTCAAAGGGAAGTACAAGTGTTCATAGCTGAAAAGAGATCAAGTTTTATCTTGAACAGATAACAAATAGAAGTTTTGCTTTTGCTGAAAGGTGACTAATATGTCACAAGGAGTGTTCAGGGCTTTTCACTCTTGGGCCATGAGGTAGCAGTATAGAACTACAAAATATTTCCTGATGTGGCCTGTATGAATGAGTTACCTGGCGTAGTTTATGAAAGGGTCACTCTTTATACTGTCTAATACATGAAGCAACATGTAGACTGTTAGATACTTTAAAAGCATTTAATGAGATTGAGATATTTGGGTTGTTTTTCCCTTTCAGGCTTATGAAGTGGAATTTATTCAGAGAATCAAACAGAAGCATATCCAGGCAAAAAAATACTTTGCTCAGTTTCCAGTAATGGCATCATTTCTGCAGAAGAATAAGCACAATCAGGCTAAGACAAAGGAGTTTGGAATAGCTACACCTATTCCTACCAGCACAAAACCATAACTCTTAGGAGAGGTTTAACTGAAGGTAAAGAAGTCAACTGAATTCTTGCTTAATGGAAGTTTTAGAGAAATGTACTTTACATCAATCCCTTAATTGTATTACACAGAGCAAAATAAACTTCTGAGGATAAAATAATTTGATCTTGCCTAGTCAATGTAACTGCATTTCATGGTTTGTAACAGCATTATTTCACAGCATCCCAGCATGTTAGGGGTTGGAAAGGACCTCTGGAGATCATCTAGCCCAACCCCCCTGGCAGAGCAGGAGAACCTAGAGCAGCTTGCACAGGATGTGTCCAGCTGCCTTTGGAATCTCTCCAGAGATGGAGACTCCAGCAGCTCCCTGGCCAGTGCTCCAGCACCCTCAGAGTTCCTCCTCATGTGAAGCTAATCCAAAGAGGAGAATTATGAAAGAAAGGTGACAGAATCATTAAGGTTGGAAGAGACCTCTAAGCTCATCAAGTCCAACCATACCTAGCACTAGCATCACACTAACAGCTCTAGTGTCCCTGTCTTTTTCCAGCAGGTAACAGCTACAACAAGTCAGATTGTTCTTGGTTTGAGCTAGATCTGCACCCACTAACCAAATCAGAGCTGCAGCACCCTTGGTAGGTATATCCTCTGCATTCTGCCTTAGAGAAATAACCTTCAAACTTTTGTAAGCACAAGCAGATTGTTTTTCTCTCAGAATGCTTCTGAACAAAGTGAATTTTCCTTTATACTATTTCTCCTCAAACTACAATTTGGGAACAACTGAAGTGGAGAAAGCTTAGAAAAAAAGAAGTGTGCAGAAGCTGCTCAGTGGGATTTTAGTTTGCCTCTCAGTACATTTGGCTTGCAAATGCATCTGCATAGATTTTTCTCATTTTTTTCTTTACTTACAAAAATAAAGACTTTTTTTTTTCACCCTTTTTGCCAAATCATAAGGAAAAAAAAAAAACCCATTGCAAAGAAATTGTTCAAAAAGATTCTTTTATTTAGCTGAGATGAGATCACAGTGCTGATGTCACATTGAGGTGCTGGAGCATGGCCAGAGAGGGGCAAGGAGGCTGGGGAAGGGTCTGGAGCACAAGGAGCAGCTGAGGCCACTGGAGTTGGTTAGTGTGGAGAAGAGGAGGCTCAGGGGAGACCTTAGCTCTCTCTACAGCTCCCTGACAGGAGGTTGCAGTGAGCTGGGGGTAGGGCTCTTCTCCAGGGTTAACAGGGAGAGGACAAGAGGAAATGGCCTCAAGTTGTAGCAGGGGAGGTTTAGATTGGATGTCAGGAGGAATATCTTCCCTGCAAGGATTGTTAAGTGTTGTCCCAGGCTGCCCAGGGAGGTGGTGTCACTATTGTAACAAGGAGAATTTATAATGCGAGATAAAGCAGAAGAACTAACTTTAGGTAGGTGATAAAAATAAATGCCAGGCATTTTGCATGCAAGTTTCTAATATATATCACTGAGGAGAAGAGGAAGAAATAAGTGCAATTAAAGAGTTAAGTGCAATGGGATGTGGATAGGATGGAGAAGAGGAGGGGCATGTAGATGATTTTATTGCTTCCCTGAAAATCATTGTATTATTATACCTGACTTCAGCTTGAAGTGATGAAGAAATTGTCTTCTGTTAGCCAACAGCACTGTAACAGGATGCTGTGAGTTAAGGCAAGTGGATTTAATTCATCAAGCTCCATGCCTCCTGACATCCTTTGATGCCTTCTCTCTTTTAATTTTCATTGTACTGCCTTACTTTTCCCTTATCAGAACTTGCTTTAACCTAGCTTACACTTTCTTTTGTGGATTATCCCTACCTTCTTGTTCTGATTGTGAAAAGATAGCCATGCCCTGAGCCAAAAACATGCCAAGGAGCTGCTGCTCCCTGACAAGAGTCACAAGGTGTAGGAACAGCCTGGTGCTTGGCAGGAGCACAAAAGGATGCCAGAGGAATTGGCTTCCCAGCCTGAAGAAATTCTCTCTGACTATTTTGATCTTGCATGAGACTTGTGAAATGCTGAAGTCATGTCAAGCTCTGCAGTGATTCTCATTTGTTCCTGGCTTTGGATATTTTAGGGACAGCATCACTGAGCAATTCCATGTTGCAGTGGAGACACTCCAACAGTACCATTTTCTCACTCTTTTTCTTGCTGGAATCTGCAAGGCAGAGATTGCCTGCAGATCTCCAACCTGTCAACACCCAAATGTGTGACACCAGCTCTCAACACATGTGAAAGAGCTAAGCTGAGGGACAGGATAATCTGCAGCAGGGGAAGAAGAGAGATTCTACACAACACATTTTTGTGCAGCAGAGAAAACTTTGCTACCAACTCCATCTTGAATTGGAGCAATCAGACTGTACACACAGGAGCCATCTGCCCCTCCCAAAATAAAGCAAAAAGAAAAGTTCCATTTTGCTGAAGAATTGAGGTTAAATGGTCACAAATTGCCATTGAGTGGATAAGGGCTTTGGAATCCTACCACCTCCCTGGGAAGCCTATTCCAAGACTTAACAACCCTTGCAGGGAAGAAATTCCTCCTTATATCCAATCTAAACCTCCCCTGCTGCAACTTGAGGCAATTTCCTCTCATCCTCTCCCTGTTAACCTGGAGAAGAGCCCTACCCCCAGCTCACTCCAACCTCCTGTCAGGGAGCTGTAGAGAGAGCTAAGGTCTCCCCTGAGCCTCCTCTTCTCCACACTAACCCAGCCCAGTGCCCTCAGCTGCTCCTCAGCACACTTGTGCTCCAGAGCCCTCCCTAGGCTCCTTGCCCTTCTCTGCACACACTCCAATGCCTCTGGCTCCTTCAGAAATTGGCTATCTCAGATACCCTAAATGCATGTTTGTAAGATCAGCCACTGAGCCCTGGAGCCATCTCTGGGGTTTTTTTGGCACTACCATTTGCACTTGTCTGCCTTTCAGACAAAATGTGCCACAGAAATAACCATCCAAATCCAGCCATGCTGCCTAAAACCTCTTTCTCCTTAATTCTGACCCTGACACCACTTTTCAAGTAAAGCAAATCATTCCTGACTGTGACATTTTCAGCTGTCCCATGGAAACATGCTGCTCAGATTCATTTTTCCTTAAGGATGGTAGGGCCAAAGTTGAATACCCAAGCAGGGACAACACCATAGCCATAACCCTGGAGGTTTCCACATGCTAAGGAACCAGCAGTGAGCTGAGGCTTCCAAGCACTGAAGAGGAAACCAAGCAAATGAAGAACTATTTCTTATCAGCCAGCAGTTATCAGGGAGTTAGAAAACAGCAGGACAGGAGTTTGGACTTCATGACTTTCTCTTATACTAGAACATTAGAGGAACTTCTCCATGCTCCCACTTGCTGAGAGTTTGATGAGCTGCTTAAAACAGCAACAGGAACATTATAAGAAAGGCAGAAATGTTTCTAACTCCTAACTGGAAGGTGAGGAAGTTGCTGTGGTGAGGAGCAGCCTCCCCGGGAGCCTGGCTGGATCCGGCTGGCTGCAGCTGAAGCGGGAAGCACAGCTGTGCCTGCACTGGGCTTTGCCACTGCAGCTGCAGCCATGGCACAGCAATCCCGGGCTGCTCCTGCTCTGCTGCTGCTGGCCACCCTCCCTCTGCTCTTCAGGATGGCTCTGGCAGGGGACCAGGTACCACTGCTGATGTGGTCAACTCAGGGGTAAGAGACCTAAGCAAAGAGAATCTCTGCTTACGCTGTTGCTCTGTGTGTGTGTGTGTGTGTGTGTGTATGTGTACAACACATTGTCTGTCACCCCTTGGGGAAAGAAGCTCTGGGCAATGAGATTACCTAATTAGCAGATTAATTTACCCATTTTGAGTTATAATTTTAGTGTTCTAAACTGGGCTTAAGGGGTGAAGAAGTTCTATGTTGTTCACCTCTGAGGTAGAGATGCCTTATCACTCACCCTAAGGCGACCTTGAGCACTGCTGGTAGAGATACTGGGACTTCAAGGCCTCACAAAACTAGAGCTGCCCAAAAACTATGTGGAAAACCTTCATTCTTGCATTTCCTAACTCCTGAATCCTGATTTTTCACTCTAATGTCCTTTGGAATGCAGTTTTAAAACTAGACTAGACTGCTGTATGTCCAGACATCAGTTGTTTGGAACAACTGCAGATCCAAAGAGACACATGGAATTCAGGAGTTTGCATGTCTTTATAAAAGCTTTGAACCTACCTTGAGAGAGTCAGATAGAGACCTCTTTGGGTTCTTTTTTTGTGCAACCAGGAATTGTATTCACACAGACTTTAAGGATTTGATGTGATTCCTTGAGATGTCCAGAAATAGAGCAGTTTGGGCAGCACAGTGACTCCAGGTGAGGTGCTGGCTGGGTGAAGCTGGCAGAGGAGGCTGGCTCTGTAGGGTATGCACATTGGGTTTGTCTGGGAAGTACTGCCCCAAAATCATGTCAGAGATCTGTAGGAAATGTCTCCCTGAGGAGCTTGTGGGATTAAAGGAGTGGCTGGAAGAGCTAAAGGCAAACTGCTGTTCTGAGCAGGAAGCTGACAACAGGTCTAGGTTTGCCTAAGATGTGCTTTGGCCTGGCTAAATGACTTGTGCCCTGCTAATTCCTAAACCTTCCACATTCTTAGTGTGTTTTATCTAAATGATAAACCCTCTGGTGGAGAGTTCACCTTCTCACCTCTGCAAGCATGTCTGTATTAGACCAAGGTCCACAGGCCTGATCATTTCTCTAACACAAATACTCCCTAACACCAACAGCACTTGGGATGTGCCACACCTCAGCTGTTTGACTTCAGAAGCATCAAATGCTTTCCTATACCACCAATAGCTTTGTAAGGCTCACTTGTAAGGAGAAGCAGAAGGTCCTGCAGTGACAGGATTCCTGCTGGGTCCCTTTGCTGCCATGACCAAGCTGGGTGTGCCTGGACTCTTTTGCTGATCAGCTCTTGTCAGGTCTGAATTCATGGGGTTTGATTCTTTTCTAACTCTGTTGCTTTGTTAATCTCAGAATCTTGTGATTCACTCTTCTGTCAACTGAGAAAGGAACCAAACCAATGGCTTCTTGGGAGGTCATTCTCCTTTCAGCTAGTTGTGCTGGGTTCACTCAACCTTTCATGAAGCTTTGAGCCGTTCCTCACCACATTTGAGACACTGGGGATCATCTAGCTGGCACCAGGAAGAGAATTAGACTCAATTCTGCTCTCATTGATCCCAATGGAAATATTTTTCTTTAGCAATCTGAAAGCTAAATCTTGTTAATATTTTCCTTATATTTCTTCTTTTTTATACCCCTGTATTTTTAAAAGCAAAGACAGACTTGTTCTTAGGATAAAGTCATCCTTAGCGTCTAAGAGAAGATCAGTGCTTCCTACTCAGCAAGTCCTTTGCCCTACTTCCTCCTAGTTGATATCAACACACCTGTTGTCAATACAAGCAAAACCTTATCAGGAGTCATAAAAGCAAACTTTCCCCCAAGTTGCAGTTAGCAAGCTTCTCTGCTGCAGGTTGCTCAGGTTTGCACAGATCTAGAGCAAGAAAGGCAGGGTGGTGGGGCTGATGGAACCAGTTCCATCTCTCCACAAACACAACAGCTTCTGCAACTACTGCTCCTCCTGGTCGAACCAGTTCCATCTCTCCACAAACACAACAGCTTCTGCAACTACTGCTCCTCGTCCCGTGACCTTTGCATTTTTTCCAGGTGAGGTTCTTGTGGGGCAGAAATGAGTTCTGGTGAAAATCAGTGAAGGAACTGGGGAGACTGGTGTCATTTTATCAAAGCAAGAGCCAGGAGCAGTCCCTTTGGGTTGCTAACCCTTAACTCTGCTTTGCATCAGGGATGTGTGAGCTGTAGGCTGATGACATCTGGAAACTGCTCTGAAGAGTTTTAGGAAGGAGGACTTAAAGGAGTAAAACAATTACCAATGGATTTCTATTGATTGGGTGGAAACATGTCCTGCCAGTTTCAAAGTTCAGTGATTCATTGATCAACAGTGAAGCTGAGCTTCATGATCTGTTCCATCATCCTCTCCCACAGTATCCCAGTATCCCAGTATGTCAGGGGTTGGAAGGGCCCTAGAAAGATCATCTAGTGCAACCCCCCTGCCAGAGCAGGATCACCTAGACCAGCTCACACAGCAATGTGTCCAGGCAGCTCTGCAATGGCTCCAGACAAGGAGACTCCACAGCCTCCTGGGCAGCCTGGGCCAGTGCTCTGGCACCTGCACTGCAAACAAGTTCCTCCTCAGGTTAATACTAAACCTGCTGTGGTCCAGCTTGCTCCCATTCCCTCTTGTCCTACCATTGGATGCCATTGAGCAGAGCCTGGCTCTCTCCNCTCCAAGCTTGGGATCATCCGCAAACTTGCTGAGGGAACACTCTACCCATTCATCCAGATCATTAATGAATATATTGAACAGGTTATCTATTAGGCTGTAACACCAAAAACAGTGGAAGGAGAAGACATTTTGGTCTTCTTTCTAACTAGGCACTGTTTGCAAAGCCATATCTCAGACCAGCTGTACTGGTAGTGTGTCACACTCTCCTGTCATCATGACATTTAAGATCAAGTTAGATGTAGGACACAGATGAAACATGTAACTGACAGACACGTGCAGTGTGCAAAGCATAAGGGCAGCTTGATAAGAAAGCCTTACTTACAGAGACAAAAGTCAATCAAATGCCTTTTTCCTCTAGAAACAAAAAGGCAGATCTCCACTTGGAGAAAAATCCGTTTTCTACCAACCATTGAACTCAGGAGAAGGATGGAGTGGGAATAACTCAGTAGGTCACAGTGTTCTGCTTTTCACAAAGGAATACTAATACCTCAGAGGACATTCCCCAGATAAAAGTCGTATTTTCAGACCAAGGTTATGTTAAATTAGCCCAGAAACCAATAACCCCTGGTTGCTTTTCCAAGTAGGAGAGATGGAGAGGTTCTTGTTGCATACAATACACAGCAGAAACTTGATTTAGCCATTTCCTGCCAATAGTCAAAAGAATTTCTCCACTCCCCAGGTTAGAAGGGGAGCTTGAGGGAATGAATTCATTACAATTAGCTTTTGTGTTTGGTTTAGGAATGGTTTTTGCTTACCTTCATTGAAAATATATTGCTGCTTTCAATTAGGCTATGATTATACTGGGAAATCAATCCTTTCCTGGCAAATCCAGATTAGAAGTGCCTCTGAGAAGGTGTCAATGCCAAATAAGACATGTGCAGAGTTTCTTAAAACTGTGAGGAATTCACTGAAAAATCTGCTGGAAGAAGGTGGAATATAAAAAGTGGACAGTGGGAGAGAAAAATGTTTTAGCTGTACATTTATTTGACTTCTCTGGAGCTATTGTGTGCTAGCATGCATGCCAGCTTCCTTCTGCTGTGCAGCAGAGATTGTTGCTTCTACAGTAATCATGAGAGCTGAAAGAGGTGACTGACGAGAGCCTCTTGTAGGAAAGAGTTCAGAAGTCAGCTACAAAGCAATAATATCAGTTAGAGGGACAGAAGTCCTGTTAGCTCAGCATCTACCCTTCTGGTGAGTCCAGATACAAGAAATCTGTCAGTCTTTGCTTCCATCACAAGTAAGCTCTCAATTCCCAGTTTTACTGGTCAGAGATGAACCTACATGTTTAAACTTCTTGCTGTGGCAGAGCAGTTAGGGACAAGAAAGAAGAAAAAGTACTGAGCAAGGCTTCTTTTCCTCTCTTTCTTTCATGCATTGGAGCACAAGTGTGCTGAGGAGCAGCTGAGGGCACTGGGCTTGGGTAGTGTGGAGAAGAGGAGGCTCAGGGGAGACCTTAGCTCTCTCTACAGCTCCCTGACAGGAGGTTGCAGTGAGCTGGGGGTAGGGCTCTTCTCCAGGGTTAACAGTGAGAGGATGAGAGGAAATAGCCTCAAGTTGCAACAGGGAAGGTTTGGATTAGATATAAGGAGAAACTTCTTCCCTGCAAGTGTTGTTAAGTGTTGTCCTAGGCTGCCCAGGGAGGTGCTGGAGTCCCCATCCCTGCAGGGGTTTCAGAGCCATTGAGCTGCTCTCCTTAGGGCCATGGGTTAGTCGTATGGCAGTGCTAGGCATGCTTGCACTGGATGAGCTTTGACATCTCTTCTAACCTTTGTGATTCTGTGTGACTGTCTGGCCACTGGAGGAAAGAGAGCAGCTGAGATATGTTTCCTCCTTATTAGCTGGCAGGAAAACCCATGTATTAGCAGAGTTGCTCATCCCCTTGTGGACCCCCACACCTAGGGATCCCAGGATAGTTCTGTGGTGAGGAGGCAAAGTCTGATGTGCTTGGCATGCAGCTGACTGCACAAGTCTGTGCTTCTTTGGACAGAAACTTTTGTGTGAGCAATCAATAGCAGCAGTCAATATGTATGTTTGCCTGCTGTCTGTTTCATCCTTTGCCATCACTTACTGATCTCTTGCTGACTGCTTGAGGTGAAGAGTTGCAACAGATGGAGCAGTTCCTTGCATTCACAGAATCACAAAGGTTGGCAGAGAAACTAAATGAAACTAAAACCACTGTAATGAAAATAATAAGAACAAGAAAATGAAGTATATATACACACACACACAAACCCAATGCCAGGCCCAAACCCCCTTGATGGTAACTCCCTCCCCAGTGATGCTGCAGCAGGAGGACTTGAGCAGCAGGCAGGACTCAGGCTCAGGAGCTGCATCCTGGAACTCAGCAACTCTTGCATTGAGATGGAAGGCAGAACAGAGAGAGTCCTGGAGGAACAGAGCTGGGCTGCTGAGCTTCACAGGGCTCAGGGGCTCAACCTTCTGGAAAGGATGAGATTTAGACCTCTCCTTATATATACTAGTTGTTAGTTGGGTGCTAATTAGCTCAATGAAGCCTCTGTTTTGCTTGGGTCTTAGGCCTCATACAAGAGATCGCAAGGCCCAAGCTCAATATCACAGCCTCAAGGACTGACTGTGACCTCTCTGGCATGGAATAGCTTGTTTGGATTCAACCTAGGCCAAAGACAAACAAGGTAGCAGAGAGGCACAGTTATCCTGATAGGACCAAGTTGATTGCTGCTCTAACACAGATGGTGTGATCTGGGCATAGGTGGGCAAGTTCTTTCCCTCTTGAGTAGCATGAAAGTAAACTGAGCTGTAAAATGATCTTAATCCCAAGAGCTGCTGCTGCATATTTGAAGACAGAAGAAATGTCATCACTGGCAGCAAATTTCACAGAACAAAACTGACTTCTTTGCAGATCCCAGTGGAACCCAGGCAGTGCTTTGCATGAAGGACACGTTGTCTCAGCACAGGAGCTGAGGGAACTCTTGCAAGGTGTTTTTAACCAGAATGCCAGAAACCTCATCTTGTTCCTGCAAGAAAGGGTATGTAAGTCTGACTCCTCTTCTCTCACCCATGCCCATGATGAGTCTGTACCTAAAGGAGATGCTGTGCCCTCCCTCTCAGCAATCTCCTCCCTTTCTTTTGCAGCTCAGCATGGATGATTTCACATACCTCAGTGAATATGATGGGGAGAAGAATCCATTGCAAAACATCCAGGCAAGCATTTCTTCCTCTATTTCTTGATAGGCAGTATTTAAGAAAGACACAAACAGACAATACTTGGGAAAATTCAACTGAATTGTAGCAGTTTAATTTAAATTATTAATGGAGATGACTCCAGGTCAAGCAGATGGGTTAAATGAAATCACCTGAGTTTGCAGAAGTCTGCTTTGTAGCTCTTTGGTTTCTGAAGGTCAGGTTTTCAGAATTCAGGTTTTCCTCAACTTACTGCAGTTTTTGTATTATAAAAAACAATGAAGCCATCAGAAGAGAAGGAGCTGCAGGAATCAATTCTTTATTCCTGATTTTCAGGATTGAATAGCCATTTCATTTTATTTTCAGAGAAACTGAATCACACAGAATCACAAAGGTTGGCAGAGACCTCTAAGCTCCTCAAGTGCAAGCATCCCTAGCACTGCCATACCACTAACCCATGGCCCTAAGGAGAGCAGCTCAATGGTTCTGAAAGCCCTGCAGGGATGGGGACAACACATGGGTATTGTAAAGACAAGTGGGCAGTGGCCAGATACCAAGATGGACAAAGCAGAGGAGTGGCACCAGGATGCTACCTGAGGCTAATGAGTAGATCTCCAGCTGTGTCTGCCCTTCAAATGGAAAACAGTTGGATCCCCGTGGCTGGAAGCTGAGACATGGCAGGGCAGGCTTGGTTAGGAGTAGAGGCACAATTCAGATATTGCTCAGTAATGATGCATTTCATATCTTATTCTACAGTGAATGAATAATCTGCTTAATATATATCCTGGGAAGCAGTGGCTGCTGCTAGGGGGCAAGGGATTAAAATACTGAAAAAGAAAGAAAAGGATTAACTATTGCTCAGCATTTTAGCTCTAAATTCAGCTATGCAAACCAACTCAATTGAAATAGATCATCTCTTCCTTTTAGATAGTGCTCAAAATGCTCCTTGAAGACCTATGAACCAAATCAGGGCTTTCTCCTTTATTTTCATTTCTGCAGTTATTTTTCTATCAGCCTGGCAAATGAGACAGTGCTGCAGACTTCTCCCCTATGAGCACCCATAGAAATGGGAAAATATCTAGGAGGAAAACATTTGAGCTATTGGAAAGAAACAGAGCAGGACAGAAAAGGGATAGGCAGTCAGAGAAGAGGCAAAAAGGAAAAGGAATAGAGGAATGTTAGCAACAGCACATCCCTTGCATCAGTCAGAGGGGAAGAGAAAGCTCATAACAACTGGAACATCTGAATGGTGGATCCAGTGACAGACTCAAGCTAGAAAAGAAGAAAGCACAGTTAACAAGTTGTAAACTAGAACTCACTGAAAAAAAAAATTTTCTCATGTACACTTGATCTTTGAACAATTTTGGATCATTCTCAAGTCTCCATCTTGCATTTTCCTTCCCTGAATACTTCAAGTTCATTTTAATAGCAAGAAAAATCTTGGGGAAGAGGTTTTCCTACTCTGCAAGTTCCAAATGTATACAATGAGAATGTTTTCAAATCCATTTGAATCAAGCATCTTCATCAGACACTCAGCTCTGGGTATTATAAATCAAGTGATAGATGATCTGATGCTTGATCATCTGAACCAGTTCAGCCTGAGCTGTAGAGTTTGTATTCTGATTAGCAAGACAGAAAGTAGATGACATGGAGTTTGTTTGTCTCTGGCTGGAGTCTCTGTAGCACCTGATACACATAGGTTTCTTTAGGGAATAGTCACAAATTAGCCCCTTGGCTCTGCTGTGAGTTGTACCAGCAGGGTGTACTCAAAGGAAGGGTGTTCCTTGTGCCCTGCACTGAAGAGACCTGCTGGAGCTGGAGGAGTCTGGCATTGTTCCTGCTCACCTCTCAGCTCAAGGAGTTAGGTGGTCATCTGGTGACCTTTGCTTCTGGCACTGTTCCTAATACTGTGTCCAGCTCTGGAGCCCTCAACACAGAAAGGCCATGGAGCTGATGGAGCAGGTGCAGAGGAGGCCACGAGAATGCTCAGGAGCTGCAACACCTCTGCTCTGAGGATAGGCTGAGGGAGCTGGCATTGTTCAGCCTGGAGAAGAGAAGGCTTCAGGGGACCTGCTAGTGACCTTCCAGGACCTAAAGGGAACTTCCAAGCAGGCTGCAGAGGGCCTGTTTGCAAAGGGCTGCAGTGAAAGGACAAGGGGCAATGGTTTTAAATTGGAGAAGAGTAGATTTAAAGTGGACATTAGAAAGAAGTTCCTCCCCACGAGGGTGATGGAACACTGGCCCAGGTTGCCCAGAGAGGTGGTTGAGTTCCCATCCCTGGAGGCATTGCAGGTGAGGCTTGCCAGGGCTGGACAATAAGAACTTGGTGGCACTGAGTGCCTTCAGCTTGCCCCAAGAAGGTGCAGGAAGAAGAGCAATCCAAGTGTCCTTTCAGTGTTCCTGCAGCCAGCAGCAGGCTGGTGAGAGCTCATGTGGTGTTTACCATGGGAGTCCCTCACCTTCAATATGAGGAAAGACTGAGGGATCTGGGCCTGTTTAGCCTGCAAAAGAGAAGGTTGAGGGGAGACCTCCTGGCTCTCTAGAACTACCTGAAGGGAGGTTGTAGAGAGGCAGGGACTGCTCTGTTCTCCCTAGTGGAGAGTGCTAGGACAAGGGGAAATGGATGGAAATTGCCCCAGGGGAGGTTCAGGCTAGACATGAGGAGGAATTTGTTTGCTGCAAGGGTTGTGAGCCATTGGAACAGGCTGCCCAGGGAGGTGCTTGAGTCCCCATCCCTGGAGGTGTTTAAGAGCCAGGGAGATGTTGCATTGGGAGGCATCATTTAGCAGGTTGCTAGGGCTAGGACAAAGGCTGCACTGATGATCTTCAAGGTCTCTTCCAGCTGGAACTGTTCTAGGATTCTATGATTCAATATGAAATGAATGACACCTTATAAAAAAGGTTTGTGCTTCATTAGTAAGCAAATAAACAAGTTGTTCCTAAATGTATTACAGGAAAGTCTTCAGTCTTCTCCTTCATCTTTAGTTCTGCCAGCTGTTGACTGCAAGGCTACCAGGAACCTTCTGAGCTTTCTTCAGGAGTCAGGAGACTGGAAGTTAACCAGCATAACTGATCTTGATGTCTCTCAGCTGGAGCTGAGTACATCCAACCCAAACTTAGTGGTGGTTCAACTGCAACCCCATGGCAGGTAAGAGCTTGACCCAGGTGTGGGGCCACTTTTTAAAGCTTTGGGAAATGTCACTTGTCTTCAGGAGATTTAAACACCAAGGTGGAAGCTTAGAGGGTTAGCAAAGTGATTTGCCTTTCCAGGGGGAATTCAGTGGTTTTTAAAGGCCCCTGAGGAGCTTATCAAGGTGTAAGGGATGAGTGCTGCTGAGGAAGTCAGTCAGGCATTCCTCTTCTCTCTGCCTCAGAGGAGGACAAAGGGACAACTCATCAAACTAAATGGCAGCACACTTGTAGCAGATAAGCTAAATTATTTTAGGCAACACATGATTAACCTGCAAAACTAATTGCTAGAAGGCATTCCAGGGGTCAAAAAAAAACCCCAAAACCTTGGCAGGATAAATAAACAAGCAAATAAACATCCAGCCAAACCTGAAGTTGATAAGAATAAAGAGCCTGGGTCTCATCACTGCAGAAGGAAGAGGAAGGCTATAATTCCTCATGTTTGCAAGCCTATGACAAGGGTGAACTAACAGAGGTAGAGGGAGACTCTTCCTTCAGATGAAGGCATATTTGTGCTATTAATGGCTTTGCAGAAGAAAAGGGTCACATGGAGGAGGTGAGAGAATGATGAAGGGACTGATGCTGATGGCAATCCTCTCACTAGTTAGTGTCTTTGTACATTTTTGGTTCATAGGATTGTTTTCTAGAAAAAAACAAATGAATTCTTTTTCTCCCACTCTTTTTGCAGTGCTTTAAATGAGATTTCCAGCCTGGAAGCAATTGCTGAAAATGGTAAGTGATATAAGCAAGATAGCATAGAATCTCCTGAGTTGGAAGAGACCCACAAGGACCATCAAGCCTAGCTTGATATATCTGTAACTCACATTTCCTCCTTGTTGAAGTCTGTGCTTTCAGCTGAGAAGATTGTATTCTCTAGCTCCTGTGTTTTGCTCTAACAATGTTCTTTAAAGTTTCTCTTTCTCTCCATCTCCAGTACTTCTGAGCAGCTTTAGAGATCAAGTTGATCACTTGATCACTCTAGAGCAGTTTCAGGGATATACAGTGCCCAGAGCTGGAGTTGTAAAATCAGAAGCAGGTTTGAAAAGGAGAGGAAAATATCTTACTATTGAAATGAGTAAGGTGTCCTTTTCCCTTGGTTCTTGCACTCCTCCAAAGTGACCATGGGGTTTTATACTCAAACAAGCAGCTGGATTTCCACCTCTGAACTGCAGAGAAGTTGTTGAGTTCTCTTTTCTGCTCCACAGAGCATATTAGATAGGAAAAGCCTTGGCTGAATGTTAGCCTTGGCTAAACATTAGCTTGGTCTTTGTTGGACATTTCTTTCCTCAGCTGCACAAACTCAGGAATAAGCTGCCCAAAACCTATCTCAAACCACTTTGTTCTGGAACAGCAAAGTTTCCCAGGGTCCTGTGGGATGGTGGAGGAGGAAGAGGCTATACCAACTTTCTGGTTAGTGTCAACTAGCTGCTCCCAGCAGAGTGGTGTGTGTGTGGCATTTGTTATTGAAGGCACAGCTGTTAGATCCTACCTAGGTAACAAACCCAAAAAATGCCATTTCTCACATGCCTGCAATGTCACAAGAGAATTATTAACCCTTCAATATTGCTTGTAGATTTGTTGCTTTGCAGAATCAACAGTGAACCCATAGTAAAACTCTAGCAAGCTGCCTAGATGTTCACAGAGCCTCTTAGGTGTGTCTCAGCAACTTCTTTGCTTTGGGCAGTAGAAGGTTTAAAAGTCACAGTATCCCAGTATCCCAGTATGTCAGGGGTTGGAAGGGCCCTAGAAAGATCATCTAGTGCAACCCCCCTGCCAGAGCAGGATCACCTAGACCAGCTCACACAGCAATGTGTCCAGGCAGCTCTGCAATGGCTCCAGACAAGGAGACTCCACAGCCTCCTGGGCAGCCTGGGCCAGTGCTCTGGCACCTGAACTGCAAACAAGTTCCTCCTCAGGTTAATACTAAACCTGCTGTGGTCCAACTTGCTCCCATTCCCTCTTGTCCTACCATTGGATGCCATTGAGCAGAGCCTGGCTCTCTCCTCCTCACACTCACCCTTCACATATTTCTAACCATCCCTGAGGTCTCCTCTCAGTCTCCTCTTGTCCAGGCTGAAGAGACCCAGCTCTCTCAGCCTGTCCTCCTAGGGCACATGCTCCACTCCTTTCAGGATCTTGCTGGCCCTGTGCTGGACTCTCTCCAGCAGCTCCCTA
>VWZO01005736.1:0-10195 GCA_013396975.1 Bucco capensis | reverse complement strand
AGTCTTCATGATTCTGTGATTCTGTGATTTCAGCCATTTTTAATAAAACAATGCAATATAAAAGAGGGAGTTAGTCACTGTTCCTCTGAAACCATGAAGAGAAGGACAAAATGATGATAGTAGTGTTTTTTGCTGAACAAGTTATTCTGGCTGCCATCTGAAGAGATAAGAAGTGAGAAGGACCCACTGGTTAAAACCCACATGATAATTCTGGCTGTTTGCCTGTAGAAGACAGTGTTACTCCTGTCTCCCACAATAAGAAGCCTTACTGCTTTTGTAGTGGTGGTCTAATTAGGAACTACAAGTCCCTCCTGCCTCCTGCAAATCTGTTACGTCTGAACCTGCATGCAACACTCCTGTCCAAGTTCTGGTTAGTTTTACGTTGCAGTCTAATCTCTTCTCACAGAGCCAAACACCAATTTTAGTCAAGGGTCATGCTGTGATTAAGATGACCAGGGTAATGGAGTTGATGGCCAGTGAACACACATCCATGGACAATGAGGATAGGCAGAGTTACCTCTTTCATTTCCCTCTCTATATTTTGGTACAGTGATAATGGTGTGCTCTTAGACACTAGTGTAGTACTTGTGAACAGCCAGCATTGGCAGGAGAGGCCAAATATCCCTAGCCACTGAAGTAGAGGGAAGAAAAAAACCTGCAAGATTTTCTATTTCCGTTACAGTAAATTCAACCTATGAACCCAAGATATTTCGACTCTAATGTTTTAGTTTTGTCCAAAGATGAGACAAGTAGCTCTGTCCAGCTTTATCTCTCTTTTCTGGACATGTTTGGAGGGATGGTGATCATACTAGAGTGTCACCACCAGCTCTGCCCAGCAACTACTTGGCTGGCAGAAGACAACCAATCATATCCAACCCAGGTCTGTCCCCTCTGTACCATGCATGTGCCACATGCAGCAGTGCTGTAGTGGTGAGAAAAAAACCCTGCTGGGCTTATCACAAGAGGCTTTGGANAGATGACCTCCAGAGGTCCCTTCCAACCCTAACCATTCTATGATTCTATGATTCTATGATTCTCCTACTTGCCAGCTGCTCAGCAGACCTGTGTACTTTGTTTGACCTCTGGATGCCAAGAAAATGCTTGCGCTTACAGAGCACAAGTAATCCCAGAGGAAACAAGAGGGTGGCCACAACAGGAATACTAATGGGCAGCGCCTGGTACTACCCCAAAATGAAGCATGGTGGAGCTGGAAAGGGCCCTGTCTGAACATCCAGTACCTAGGACATAGCAGGTACTTGGGGTCCAGGTTTCCTTCTCTTGGAACCACAACCAAAGTAGCGGTGAGTGTGGGGATGCAAACAAGGATCCCTGTCAAACAGCAGCAGCCAGGCAGAGCTGCCTGGCAATATGTCTGCAAACATGCCAATGTCGGAGCATGCTGGCTGCTGGCACCGCACTTAGCAAAAAGGTAAAATCAAAGGAATAAAAAACCCCACACAAATGAACAAGCAGAGGCCCTAATTACAGTTTTATAGTATAAACGCAACAGTAAGGGTCAGACTGTGCAGAACCTGGAGAACCTCTGCTCACCATTCTGTAACAGGTACCACAGTTTTCCCAGTTTTGTGCTCTCTGTATTCCTATTGCTTTAGCAGCAGATGGGAAGGGCAGCATAAAAGAGTCAGTCTTCCTACCCCCTCACTTTATCACCTCTGTCCCTCTCTGGCTGCTGACATGGGGAACTGCAAGAGTTAACAGAGTGGAACTGAAAAGGAAAAAGAGAGAAAGACTAGCATAAGTACACGAATTAAAAGCAACTTTTACCACGAAAGAACGGTTTGCAAGGTCCAGCCATGCTGACAATAGCCTTCCTTCAAGTTCACCTTGTAGTGTGGAGAAAACAGGCAACCTGCAGCCTCTGGGGAGGGTGGGTGATGGAGGACTGGAAGATGAGGATGGGGGCAGAGGAGAGAGGTGGAGAGGCAGGCAGAGGGAGGGAAGGAGAGTGAAGGGGGATGAAAAAAAGAGAGTGCAAATCCAAATGTCGATTTGTAGACAGAGTGAGAAGAGCCTGCTGGCTGACAGGCTGATTTATTGGATTCTTCTAGTTAATCACTGCCGGCCTGTGTCCAAACGGATCTCCAGCAAAGCTGAAAGGCAGCCAAGGGAAACAGGCTTATAAGCATAAAGCCGCATAATGGTGTTCAATGAAGTGTGAGACTTTTAGTTCAGTCTCAGTGAGTCTGCCACATCGCTGGAATGTCAAGAGGGATTGTGGGTGGAAAAATTATGGGTTTAAACTGCTAGCTGTAAATGAGGTCAATATGTCTGGTTCATAAACAGTCCGACCCTATTCCAAGAATGCAGTGGGGGGGAAAATTAGCGTGAAGCCAACACTGTAGACAAACCTCATTGAGATATAATTGCAGCTATAAATACAAGTGAAAAGCTTACGGAGTGCAATAAAATACAGACACCTTTTTTTATGTCGTTCCCCCCTCACATATTTTCTTCTTTCAATCTATGCATTTGTTAGGTGTTGTGCATCTATAATGTTCTCCCCCTCCTCCGTCTTCTTTTCCTCCTGACACTTAGTGTCAAAATTAATTGAGTGTTCTTGATCTCCCATTCCATTTTATTCAGGCAAGATTGGAAAAAATCAAAAGAGCACATCTAAAGCATTTTCTTCCCTTTTGCTTTTCTATTTGAATCAGGTTGAAATGTGTTAAAAAAAATCATTGCAGCTTTTTTATATCTTAAAAAAATGCAGTAAAATGTCTTTTTAAACTAATACATCTGTTAGATCATTTGAATCTCAATTTAATGAGGTGACATCAAAGGCAAGTATTCAATCCTATTGAGAGTCTCTTTCACAAGATATCTGGTCCTTCCTCATGAAACACCGACTTTAAATTAAAGTGATGTTTCAGATTTTCTTTTTTTTTTTTTATGTGGGTCTTTTATTACTGTATTGAGTGTGAGGAGGGGAAGCAGCACCAAAGGACAGGAGGACAGACACTGAGCAATATGCCTTATCCAGTTTAAAAACGGATACTCTAATAAATTGAAGTCTGACAGCTATGGTCAGGCTGTTTTATTCCCCTAAGCCAATTGATTTAAATGGCAGTAATTTGGCTAGCAAGGCTAGTTCTGTTTAAATTAAGTCCATTAATATAATAGCACCAGCCTTGAATGAAATCCGTCTGTAGCCGTGTCTCCACTGGACACTGGTTTAGTAACTGTGCAAAGATGTCCTGAAAACACCCACATCCATACACACAGGAATAACACATTAAAACCAGGATCCACAAAACCTCCTGTTTCACGAGGGGAAAGGAAAAAGGAGAAACACTGTCAAAGAAAGATGGAAAATAACATTTTTTTTTTCAGCAGAACAGGCATATAGGAAGTAGAGGTCTGTTATATTCATAGAGAGGAAAATCACGTCTTTATTTTTTCTCTAGAATCACAACATGCAATTTCTTTCTCTTGTCTTTGTGAATACATTTTCACACACTCCCACTCACACTCCCTCTCCTCACCTTGGCAATTGCACTTGAATTTGTTGACCTGATGATCTATACATGTGCTGACCAATGTAAAAAGTCTCTATCAGATAATATTATGTGAAGCATCAGGCCCAAAAAGGACGTTGAAAATGTATCTGAAGATTAACACCTAATGTAGAAAGCTTATTCTTGGCAGAGGCCTTCACAATGTGGTTAGGACTGATCTTTTAGCTTCTTCACCCATTGTTCTTGATTCCTGTTGTGGCAGGGTGCTCTGTATTTTGAGGCAATTTCTTTCTGTTGTTGAAAAATTATGCAGGATTTTCCTCTTACCTATTTAATGTCAAGCCTCGTCTGGGGGAACTTGAGGATGCAAGTGTTCCATTTTGCAGACAATATCTTTGTGCTTCAGTCACACCTTTATGAGATCAACAGCATCTTCAAAGTAGTTCTTTTGAAAACTGACTTATAGTTTCCCTCTTTATATAGCAACTCCACTGTATTTAAAAGGATGAGTTAATTTTTGTTTAGTTGTGTTCCACCAACTTATATATGGCTCTTTTAAGTAATAATTCATCATGTTAAACATTAGTCAGCTTCAGGTGAAGTGGCTTGTTCCACTGGACAGGAGATTAGTGTTGAGACTTGTGTGCCATAAATATATTTTTGTTTGAGTTTAATTTTGCACTTTGTAGTAGAGTGAATAAATTGGATGAAATATTATAAGATATATTCTGTGTCCTTTTCTGTATATAGCTGAAGAATACAGATCTTAGAATGTGCTTTGGGTTTTAATAATTTATCACTATCCTCTGCCTTAGCACCTCTGTACAGACGGGGGAAAAAAACCAACCTCTTTCACTATTGTTTATGCCACACAGTCCTCAAGTAATTCTGCCCCATAACTACATGCTCCTGTGAACTAAAGAGAATTAACAGCTCATCCTCAGTTTTTTTCCTAGACAGTACTTGTAAAACTGCCTCATGTTAAGGTTGCTTGATATTTTCCATTATGAGACCCTACTTTCAGACTTACCGTTTCTCTTTATTTAACTGAACAGAAAATTTCTACATGTCTATGGACAATGCAGTAAAAGATGGTGAGATCTAGAGGTTTTGTTATTCAAATTTCACTGTATTTTCTGGAAGCATAGATCTGTGCCCTCTTACTTTGTCCAAACTTACAAGAAGCTGTTGGAACAGCATTAGTCATATGCTTGGGACAGAATTTTTTGTGTATGTAAAATATTCGTAGATACAGCATGTAAAATTCATTGTGAGTAAGTGGGCCAATTTAATAGGCTTGGTCTCCCCATGCTATCCTTGAACAAACATAAACCAATACAAAAGGAAAGCCCCAATAATACTTCAGCATTGCAAGAAGACCAGTCTAATATGCAGGTTTTATTAGCTTGGGTTCAGTCCTGAGCTAACTTATGCACAAAATTTCCGGTCACTTCAGAGCTTGTGTAGTGCAAGCCCATATCTTCCAGAAACAGACTATGTGGACGTAACCTTAGACTGTTACCTTCAAGAGGAAACACAAGGAACAGGATCAAGCAAAAGTAAAATTATGTTTAATATATAATCTTAACCCAGAATGGTCACACAAATAAATGCTTTCTCAGTACTTTACAAGCCATCCACCAGGTTCACAGTGCAGGACTCCCAAATCAGCTCAGAATTTCTATCACACAGCAAAGCTGCTCTCAAAAAACTTACCTCAATCAACATCAGTATAGATATTTCCAGTCACATTTCAGTTGAAAAGTCAGTGTGACAAAGCAGATTTTTTTCCAGATCCTTGGAAAAGAGAATTGTATCTGGGTGTGTTTGGAAACAGGAGAGACCAAAACTGGCTGTGCTTCATATACTTTGGCAATATCTTTTATGTCATCTACTCACAAGCTTCAGTAGCAAGATTAAGACTGAGAATTTAATCACCCTTTTGAATACCATCGGCAAGTCACATATATATAGATATACCACATAGTTACCCAATAATAATTTAGGGAATAAAAGGTGGATGTCTTTTTAATGGAGCTAGGAAATCCATCTGATCTATGACCATATGTTCTTGCTATACCTCTTCAATTTCATTTAAGCTATCTATGAAGATAGCTATGAAGATGATCAAATGATGACATTTTACAGCAACTGATAATCATTCCTTGGTCAATCACTACTGAAATATGTGTATCAGAACATGGAAAACCGTGGAATTTATATTGTTTCTATGAAAGATACATGATCTTGCAGATCTTGCAATACAAATCAAAATAAGTGACTGTAGTACTTGCAGAACTATCATTCCTGTTTGTTTTTTTTAAAAAAGGTTTCTGTACATTGCACTTTTAGAGAACAAATAAAGTTATCTAGAGGAGATGTAAATTATCTTACAGCAAAGGGATGCAAGTCATTATGTGTTAGACTTTTCTCTAATATTTGCCTTTGTTGTGGGGAAAGAACAGTGGCCTTTAGTGTTGGTTTGCCCTTATGTTAAAAAATCTTTAACATACTTGCAATCATATGCATTCTCTTCTCACATACATTTCAAAAAATTTACTTTTGTTTTCTCAGCTTTCCTCAGCTTCCGTTTCGAAGCCTAGCTGGAGAGAGAGACTGTAGTGGTTCGAAAGAGGAATTATAAGAACATAAAAACATCTAAATCAAAAAGCTTTCAGCCAAACTGATGAAGTAAGGGAAATTATCGAGCAGCACACAGGAACATCCAGGACACTCTTTCTTTTGAGCTCATTCCTCTTGACTTTGCCAGTGATGAGATCAAACATTCTTACCATATTGCTTGGAGGAATCTTTTGTAAGTAAACTTAAAGCAATTTTCCCTTGTTCGGAAAAGTCATCCTTTGTCATTTTCCTGTAATCTTAAGTCCCACTATCTGCACTACTGTTGTAAACAGAGCAATCAACACAGCCTCCCCACTGTCCATCAAATCATACAAGGCATCAGTGAATGCTAAACAAAATGTTGCCGTACCTTTAGGCATGCTTTCTACCTATTCTGTCACATAGCCTATCACAAACAGAAGATATCACAAGATATTCCAGCTTTACACCACTAAACTAAATTGCCAGGAGAAGCCTAGATTATCTACCCTGAATTACAGAATCACCAAGGCTGGAAAAGACCCCCAGGATCATCAAGTCCAGCCTATGACCCAATAACACCACAGCATCTAAACCATGCCACCCAGTGCCACATCCAATCTTCTCTTAAACACCTCAAGGGATGGTGACTCCACCACCTCCCTGAGCAGCCTAGTCCAGTANTCACCTAGCCTGTCCAGGTCCCTCCGCAGTGTCTTCCTGCATTCCAGGAAATCGACACTGCCTCCCAACTTGGTGTCATCCACAAATTTACTGACGGTAGACTCGATCCCCTCATCCAGGTCATCAATAAAGATGTTGAACAGGACTGGGCCCAGGACTGAACCCTGGGGGCTACCACTGGTCACCTGCTTTTGTGTGCAAGAGGTAAAAGATTTGCTAAGAATATTGATTCCATTAATTTTTGTTACTGCCGTCTTCCATAGTTGATACATCTTTTTGTAGTATGTAGTTGCCTAGCAAAGGCTTGAGACTAAAATCTCTGAGAAAGAAAAAGGCTTGCTAAAATATTTGTAGGACACTGATACATTTATAGAGTACTATACTATAGAATTCTGTAACAGAATCTTGAAGATTATCCTATCCGAGTGCATTAAGTATGGTCAGCAGGTCAAGGGGGATTTCTTCTCCCTCTCTACTCTTCCCTGATGAGGTCACATCTGGAGTATTGTGTTCAGTTCTGGACTCCCCAGTTCAAGACAGACAGGGACTACTTGAAAGAGCCCAGGGGAGGGATACAAAGATGATTAGGAGACTAAATCATCTCTTTTATGAGGAAAGGCTGAAAGACCTGGGGCTTTTTAGCCAAGAGAAAAGCAGATTGAGAGGAGATCTTATCAGTGCTTATAAATATCGAAAAGATGTGGCTAGTCTCCTTTGAGTGGTGCCTAGTGATAGGACAAGGGGCAATGTGCACAAACCAGAACACAGGAAGTTTCACCTAAACATGAGGAAAAACCTATTTCCTCTGAAGATGACAGAGCACTGGAACAGGCTTACTGGAGAGGTTGTAGAGTCTCCTTCTCTGGAGATAATCCAAACCCACCTGGATGCATTCCTGTGCAATGTGATCCAAGTGAACCTGCTTTAGCAGGGGTGTTAGACTAGATGATCCTCAGAGGTTCCTTCCAACCCCTAAATTCTGTGATTCTGTGAAATATCTGCTATGTTCAGGTGTCCTGGACGGGTTTAATATTTTGTTGAGAAACTAAAAACCAAGCACAACAACTTGCCTTAAGAACTCAGCTGTAACTCCCATGGATTCTTCTTTTTGAAGTGAATTTAGTGCACATGAGAAGTACTGGATTGACAGGGAACAAGCACCTTGCAGAGAACAATTTTATTTCTATTGAAACAGTTTGGTTTTGATATTAGAAAATCTCCTGTCACACAGTGTTTTAATTCACAAGAAATTACCCAATGAGGAAATGATGAATTCTTTCAAATGTTAGCCAGGGTTCTATTTACCAAAAAAGTTGAGAGAGAGTGAGAAATAGAGAGATTCACAATGCTATTGTCATTTTGCTTTTGATTTATCAGTGATTGTGTCATGAAATGGAGTAATATAAATGATAATAATGTGTTGTTATGACTCTGTATGTCATTTACATTATGTGACATTCTGAATATTTCAATTCAAGTGTTTAGAACAGAAAGTGTTGTCTTTGTTCATGTATTGGCTGCTGGCTGAGTTCCCCATAAAAACACATCTTCTTGCGTATCTTCATTTAAAATTATTCATTTATTTACTAGAAATGGTGCTCTTAAACCTATATAATTATGGGTATATAGCCACACATTAAGATCTATTCATGAGCATACTGTTTAGGTTCATATGTACCTGAAGGCCCACAGATAAGCCAGTAGTATACACACTAATATATTCTACATTTTGTATATTCATAAATTTAGGCACAGTCTGAAAATCACTTGGGGTCATCTGTGGCCCCTGGTGCGATAATTGTGCCGACAGCAGAGGGAGCATTAAGCTCACTGCCCACAGTAAAGTGTGGGGAGTGATACCCATGTTCCTATAATCCTTGTATGGGTAGGATGAGCTCATTAGCCTTCTGGCAGTCATCCTAGGAGAAGGACAACTCTGATTCCAAACCTGGACAGATGGAGCTCGTTTAGCCCTGTAAGGCCTTCCATCTAAGAGGTTAAACCTCCATCCTAAGGACTTCACTGCCAACATCCAAGCTTGCTAGGCCCTGGCAGATGGACCTTAGGACTAAAGGGTAGGTCCAGCTCTGTGCGTGCTGTGTCTCACCTGAAAAAAAATCCGTTGCGCAGGCTTGAGGGTGCTATCCGCTATCCTCTTTTTATCAGCGCACTTGTAAAAGGCACTGATGAGGAGCATGGGTGGAGCCCTCCCTGGATCTTTGTTCATGAAGCCTAGCCACAATGATGATATTCATAAATATAGAGTTTCTGATGGCAGAAAGGACAGCGTACCTCATTTTCATGAATTAGGAACGACTGCATAACTCACAGGTGGCAGAGCAAAGCAAAGCCACTAATGGATTCTGTACAGTCGTCTCTACTGGATGAAAATAAATTCCATTACAGTGTCCACCATCACATATTATATTTATACCATATCAGAGACTTATGTCTACAGGGTAACGAACTTTTGTTACCCTTTGCTGAAGAAATTAATATTACTGAAGAAATAAAAGATATATTGCTGAGTTTTGTTTCCCAGTGGCAGTGTCTAAATATGTATTTCATACAAGTAAACCCACACATTCATACACATTAATAATGTGTTGTTTATCCTAGTCCATTTCTGAGAGCTACTGGAATGAGTTCCTCTGTCCCCTGGATATGATGGAATTTTTG
Organism: Bucco capensis; assembly: GCA_013396975.1. Taxonomy (NCBI): domain Eukaryota; kingdom Metazoa; phylum Chordata; class Aves; order Piciformes; family Bucconidae; genus Bucco; species Bucco capensis. The sequence continues at coordinate 755 of VWZO01005736.1, read as the reverse complement.
CTCCTTAGATTTATACGTCTGGGGGTTTACAAATTTTCATTCTCTGAATGTGATTCTGGACTTGCTGTGGTGTAAGAATAACTCTGAAAAACAACACATGCAATCATCATATGAAGAAACAGGATTAGGACTTTGTCCTTGATTTATCTGTAAATGTGTAGTTACCACCTTTGACACTTAAAAGGAAACTAAAGATAACAGCAATAACTAAGCTAAGTCTGAGACACGTACCAGCTCAAAATAAGTCTACGTGTTATTGCTAGCAACAAATGGGCATGAATACAGAAGCAATTAAAAATGAGAAAAATCATTGCAGTGCAATGTTGTTGAATAGCGGCATGCAATAATTTTCAGATAAAGATAAAGGAAAAAATCAAGCTGCATCACTATAATGGTCCATGTCCCTTTGCTGTTGTTCTTTCAGATTGACTGTCCTACTACCGACATCAGCAACAATGCAAAACATCTCATTGCCCATTTCTAAAATCTGCAAATCTATCTGCTCTTATTGTGGCAACCCAGATTTTCTTCATTTAAAGAGTGTTCAACTTCCTGCAGAAGCTAACCATTCCAAGAAGTGCCATAAAGTGCCATTATCTCAGCTAAGCATATTTTGGAGGATGTGGGTAGGCAGGATATCAACCAAGCTTTTGTGACAGTTTGAAAAGGAGCCTAATAACAAATAACCAGGTGGGACAGAGGCTTCAAGTTCAGAAGTTCAAAAAACTATAGAATCATAGAATGTTAGGGGTTGG
>VWZO01005731.1:0-27387 GCA_013396975.1 Bucco capensis | reverse complement strand
GAGGCCACTGCCTCCCCCTCCCCGCTGCTTCCAGAGGTCTTGGGGCCGGTAGCCGGCTCAGCCCCTGGGGCGGTGACCAAGCCAGGGGCGTTGCTTACGCCAGGGGCTGCCTCAATGGAGGTGGTGCCACTGGGGGAAAAGGCGGCCCCCGTCCCCTCGGGTTTTCTCGCGGTGTCCGTGCTTGCCGCCTGGGAGGGGCCAGTCGCTGCGCCGTCCGTCCCTATCCCAGCCATGGCTACACCAGCAGCTGCCCACTGGGAGGGGAGAGCCCCACCACGCACCCCAGATCCCGTTACCTGGGAGCTCCCGACCAGCACCCGTGCGAAAGCCTCTCGGGAGGGGCTGCCGCCCGTTTAAACGCCTGCAGCAACGAATACCCCTGCCGGGTCTCCCTCCGCGGTGACCGCTCCTGCCGCTGCTGGAGAGGTGCCTTGTGCCAGGCCAGCTGCAGTTGGAGCTGCGCCAGCGGCAGGGTCTGTACCATGCACCGGAACTCCGCCCGGGACAGCCCCCTTCGCAATACCTGCAGAACCCCGAAGGGGCTCCGTGCGGGGCTGTCCAGAGGCCGAAACCGACTCTTCTATCCTGACCGCTGCTGGGGCCGAGACAGCTGCACCCGTGCTGACCCCCACCGCTGCAACGGCTTGAGGAGCCGCCGCTCCAAGGGGAACAGCTTTCCCCTTTCCTTTCTCTAAAGCCCTCATTGAGGGCACCACTTCCTCCAAGGTTTTACCCTTCTCGTATTTAGCCACCAACTCTGGATGGGCTAAAGAAGCCAAAAACAACTCTGCTCTCCTTAAAGGTGTCTCAGGACCGACCAAAGATGTCCAATGCCGCAAGACCAAAGCTAAAGGTGATCCCTTTGGGATCTCCTCCTCTATCTCCTCCTCTCTGCTGGACTGTACACAGCCCATGATGTAAAAACAGGCAGGACTTGAACTCACTGCCCTTTAAGTACGAGGCAAAACTGCCCAAAACCGCTCCAGACAGAAACAGGGTGTTTCCAGAAAGAGGGGGCCCTCCTCTTTCCTTTCCGGCTTTACCCAGCCAACCCCTTCACTGCCCTTCCCGGAGCAACAAGGGACAACCGTCCCTTCCCAGGCAGAAGAACCCTTCCGCCCACAGGCTGAGAATGCTGACTCCCTAAGACTAAGTCAGCGTGACTTCCCAGCCCACCGTATTCCAGTCTTCCCGGGGAAAAATCCTTTCCCCTTCCCAAAGCAGTTGCTTTCTTATCTCACCTCAATAGTGGTCCAAGAGGCTGACCTCAAATCCAGATATTCCACCTCTCACATATCTCGGTGGAACCTCCAAACTGTTGCCTTAAGGAGAGTTGAAGAAAAACTCCAGGCGAATTTAGTAGAGATGAGATAAGAAAAAGCTGCTTTAATGAGCCTTAAGTCCCTGGAATACAAACACGCACGCACCCTCTGCCCCAGGTCCATTATCTTATAATAATCCGTAATCTTATAATAAAGTCCATTCAATCCCATTGTGCCACTTGTCTCAGTCCTGCCCCGAACCACCCTCTGGCACACCCCTCCAGAAATTGGGTCGGGGGTCTGAAGACCTCTTTACTTCATCCTCCTCTGCTTCATGACTGTCCTGGTTTGACCAGAATAACTGAGGATTACTAGGTCATATTGTAGCTATTAAAGCTACAATAACTTCTAAAATCTACAAAGCTAAAAAAATCAAAATCAAAACCTCTGAGGCATCACTACTAAAATTGCAACACTGCAATGCAAGAGCCCTCCGATTTGCTTTTGTTATGCTTTCTATTCAGTGCACCAAGATGATCGTCCTTTTATTCTAATTACTTCCTTCTCAAATCACCAACACCTTGTCCCAGTCTAAATTAACAATACCTTCTCTCCCAATCCAGCATTTTAAGTGTTACTGAATTTCCATTTGCAAGTCCTTTGTTCTACTGTAGAGGTGCAAACTTACCTATTCAGTCATTCATTTCACATTTTGGTCCCTGAGGCAGCAGAATGAATTTGCCTCAATAAAATGCTGTAGCAGCTAAACTTTTATTTCACATTATAAAGAGAAGTACAGAGTCATTGTTGACATAAATGCTGTTTAAGGTGTTTGGGCTATACTGATTTATTCCCACTGAGGATTTGTCTCAAAAGCTTTACTCTGTCACCCCTTTTTTAACTTTCTTCTGTTTTCTCTTCTAGGGCCACAGGCTTTGGCTTTTTGAATGCACTATGCAAAGCAGCAGCTGTACTTGGAAACTTAATATTCGGTTCCCTTGTTGGTATCACCAAAGCAATCCCTATTCTCCTTGCTTCCACTGTTCTAGTATGTGGAGGTCTGGTAGGTCTTCGACTTCCTGACACAAGAACCCAGGTGTTAATGTAACTGGAAAAAGCCATTTACTATTTATTTCCTTCTTCATACCAGTGTCAAATCTCCTGACCAATGGTGCAAAGGCTTCAGATTTTCAATGCTTAAAAGAGTGCCCAGATGTCAGAAATCAAACTCAAGATACTGCAGAGTGACAGAAATTTAGCAACCTCTGTTTTAAATTTCACTTTTGTTTGCTTGCATACACTGTTATTGAGCCCACTTAACTTCAAACTGCAAATCTACCTCTTAAAACACTTTTGATGACATGTCCAAGAAGGTAAAAATATACTGAGAATTAGATAGTTAAAATGCAAAGAGTCATATTATTTTAAAAATACATGCTAAATTTGGCCATGATGTGAGCTTTTGTAACAGTGCAGAAATGCAAGTCAATTACTTAACAGTATTTGTGCGGAGAATATTAACGTATCAATGCATGCAGCATTAACCAGGAATCTCTACTGGACACGTCAAGGCACATCAAGACTGACCTTCTGCAGATCATAGAATCATAGAAGAGTTACACCTGGAAGAGACCTTGAAGATCATTCCAGCCTTTGTCCCACCCCTATCAACCTGCTAAATGATGCCCCCAACGCAACATCCACCCTGCCTCCAGGGATGGTGACTCAACCACCTCCGTAGGCNCTAAATGATGCCCCCAACGCAACATCCACCCTGCCTCCAGGGATGGTGACTCAACCACCTCCCTAGGCAGCCTGTTCCAATGGCTGACAACCCTTTCAGGAAAGAAATTCTTCCTAATATCTAACCTGAACCTCCCCTGGTGCAATTTGCAGCCATTTCCCCTCGTCCTATCACTCTCCAAGAGGGAGAACAGACCAATCCCTGCCTCTCTACAACCTCCCTTCAGGTAATTATAGAGAGCAATGAGGTCTCCCCTCAGTCTCCTCTTTTCCAGGCTAAACAGGCCCAGATCCCTCAGTCTTTCCTCATAAGGTTTATGTTCTAAGCCCATTAGCAGCTTGGTATCCCGCCTCTGTACCCTCTCCAGCACCTCAGTGTCCCTCTGGTAGTGAGGGTCCCAAAACTGGAAGCGGTACTTGAAGTGAGGCCTCTCCAAAGCTGAGTAAAGGGGCATGATCACCTCCCTGCTCCTGCTAACAACACTGTTCCTGATACAGGCCAGGATGCTGTTGGCCTTTGTTGAGAAGGCAAGAGCTACTGTTGGGAGATGAAAAGACCATATAAGTAAGCAGCAAAGAGACAACAAAATAAAAACTTTCCCTCTTTGCTGCAGATCCTCAAAAGAAAAAAAAAAACCCAAAATCACAAACAATTTTTTAAAAAAGTGTTTTCTTCTCCCTTGTGTCATCTGGAATATTTTTGCCATTTTTAAACAGTGAATTTGTCTTAATACAGAAGTAAATAATTGCAAATATTTATGTTGTACATATGAATAAAGGAAGACTCAGGCCAGTGAATCATGTGAAAAGATGCTTTTAAAAGTTTATTTGGTATTTACAATTCTAATACATTTTTTTTTAACACAAAATGATTTTAAAGATATGTGGCCACAGAATGCCATCTAGCAAATTTAGTCAGTTCATATCTTCAATATGGAAGATAATGTAATTAAAACATCTCAAATGATTTCTTTAAAATAATATCAAAACAAAAAGAAATCAATAATAAAAGCATCATTATTTTCACAGTGTATTCTTTACATAACCATTTTCTCAGATGATTTTTGGTAATTCTTGAGATATCTCAACATTTAACACTTGCAGATAACTTTCTGAAAGGCCATTAAGAAAGAAGCTTTGTCAAGACTGCAGGGAGTGGTAATGCTTTCATTAGATCAGGTGCAAAGATGGAGAGTACATGGTAGTAAATATATTCTTCCAAAGCAATATGCTATGGACTGTTCTGGATTACAGTAGAGAGCTCCCCATCAATCCTACTGCTATGCAAAAGGCTATGGGATCTTTAAAATGTTAGCATAAAAAGTTTAATACAAATACATTTATAAAATTAACAGACAAAAGGAGCAGATCCTGTGATGACAGAAACTGGCATTGCTTTCAGCGGAGCTGAGACAACTTGTATCAGCTGATGAATGATCTGCAGTTTCAAGTTTCAAAGAACAAATTTGGCATAAATCATAAGGAAAAATTTATCAACTTTTTTCTAATTGTGTCTGACAGTATTAGGCTCTTAGATAATGTCAGTGTGTAGTAATTTTTCTCTTGCTTGTATATGTGAACTTTGCTTTGGATAGTAATATCTATCACAGCATTTTGTGTCAGTCATCATCCTAGTAATTCTGAAAGAGTTAAGTCAACATAAAATCATTCATTACTTTGAAGTTCACTAATTAATTTACTGATTCTAGAAGTTGCAATTTTCCGTTAGCAACAAATGCCTCTGCTACACATTGCAGCACCAAAATGTTAGCCCAAAGTGTGGTTTTCTGCTATTAACAACTGAGAAAAGTGACTAAATTAAAAAACCATGAGCATTTCTTCTACATTTCTGAACTATGAATAAAAAAAGAAAGAAGGAAGAATTATTTTTCACCAAGTTCCCAGTTAAGAATAAAAAGCTGGCCTTAGTTTTACATCTGTGGCTTTTGTCCACTAGTCATAGCCTTATTTCAAGGCTGTTTTCTCCAGTGAGAACTGTATTTGAGCCCTATTTCTCTGTGCCATTCATTAGTAGCATGTGTTCACCTTCTTGTACTTACTGCACAACTTTTTTTGAAATCTGAAGCCTTTGTACATGTTTGGAGTAAACATCAACAGCAATGGTAAAATATTGCATTGTCTTGCTATGCACTGTCTGCTTAAAGTAGTATATTCTGTTCATCTCTATATGTAATTCTAAAAAGCATCCAGATCCAACTCTTCATGCCACCTGACCACTGTGGAGGAAATGGGCCACAGATAATCGTTTTGACTATTGAGGGCTTTGGTTCAAGGCTAATACACAAAAATCTCATTACATCTAAAATTATACTGATTTCAAGGCTGGTTTTTAACATAGAAACCTGACTACATTGTATGTATGTGATTGAGTCTGGGTGAAGTGGAATATGACAAAAACAGGAATATGTAAAGACGAACAAAATTCCCAGCTACGTGGACCTTGCATTGTCTATCATTAGAGTGAATGTTCTAAAGCAGAAAAAGGGAAGGAAAAAAAAAAGCTGGGAAAGGGAAGAAAATGTAAATGGAAGAGATGAAAAAAAGAGAAGTCCACAAACATTTCCAACATTTTAAATAAAACATAAGATAGAATTTCCCTAGCTAGTGAGCCTGTTTTCTAAACAGGTTTGAACTAGCATTCAAGCCAGCATCAAAGCTGTTTGAAAAATCAGTAGTTCAGGCTTGAGTGCAGTAAAGATTTATCTCAAAAAGACAAAAGAAAATGATGCAATTTCAAGTTATAAATACTTGGTTACATAGGTGTAATCCACAGGCTGGAAAATAAAGAATCTCTAGAAATCTGGACACAAATACAACTTATGTTATAAGCAAAAGGATTTTTTTTTAAGCTGCGGAAGCAATCTCAGGTAATACATATTGAACAGTAGGGATTGCACTTCCTTTGTATGTCTATTCACTTATATTTCACACAAAGAATCACTTTATGGCTTGGTTGGATCCCTGATATACCACAGAGAATCGAACTTGATAGAATTTGTGTATGAGAGTTATTAAACATATATAATCAAAACTACTGTCTGTTTTGGTCACTGAAGTGACTGACCACTAACTGATTGGAAACTCCTTTCAGTCTAAATTGAAGTAGGGTATGAGCTCTAGTGCTTTTCTCCCATAAAGCTGAGAGGCTTGTCCCAAAGACAGCAATAACAAAAAGTAAAACTGCTCCTGAAGACAGGGAAGATTGACAGCGTTTAGAATGGTATGTACCACGATGGTCAACTACTTTAAATTTGAAAACTACTCACAAGAGACACTGCATGTTTTCATTTTTGGCAAAGAAATATTATTGTAATTAGTTTAACTCCTTACAGGTTGCCTGCTATTAGAGTTTGACTTAGCAGACTCCTGTTACTTGAAAGCATCTTACTGCGTTTGTATCTTTTAAACAGATTATGTTTGTGTTAACACCTTGTTGGTTGGAAGCATGCACTATAGTATTTGGTATGCATTGCATTTATTGCTGAGTATGAGGACTAGGTGTTCAGAGTTTCTGGAGTGCTGAAGGGGATTGACAACAAATTATATACTGGGAAGCCTTCTTCCTCTATGCTTGATTTCAGCCAGTGGTCTTCCAGAGGTGTACACTGCAAAACTGTGACACAGATGAAAATGCGTTAGCCCTTCTTCCTCCAGTACCCTACTCATTGTTCATCATCTTAGAAAAGTAGGGCAAAGTAAGACTGCTAACTCAAGCTCTGCTCTATTTATGCCATTCCATTCATTCTATCCTAAATTGTTTTTCTTGCTAGAGGGCCAACCTTGAAGAAAGTCAAAACTTACTGTTCATGCTCTCACTTGCTCCTGACTTCATAGTAACATTCAGTAAGAAGATTTGTCACTTACATTGTGACATTTGGCCATCCCTTTTTAAACCAAGATGGAAAGTGAACTCAATAGTCCTTCAGGCAATCTTACACTATTGAGGCAGTCAGACTCCACATTTTCCTGCATATGCAGAAGGCTGAACAAGGAGGGGTCTCCTTTCAGAGTGGCCCTTGTTGGCTCTTTCTGCTGTGGGTACAGATGTGGGGGGATCTTCTTATCTGTGCACCTAGCTTAGCTCCACTTGGAAGAAATACTATTCCCTGTTCTTGTTTTCTTTTTCTACCACTGTGGAGCCTGATCTTCATGTAACTGCTCTTGAGGCACAACTGTTGATTCTAGCTCTTAGCAATATATTATAGTCCTTAGCCGCTCATATGGACAGCTTCTGTGTGCTGGGCTTTAGCTGTCTTCCCTATTGTGAGTTTTAAAACAATCTTCATTAGTCAGAGAAAGATGTTTATGTCCAGTGGCACCTCTTTACATAAACAAGATGATATCATGCTGATACAACCTACAAGCCATATTTCCTGTTTAAAAATCTGGAAATGCAATTGAAATTTCAATCACAATGTTAAAAAAATGAATCTTTGCACTCAGGGGGTCAAAGATACAAGAAGCAAAAATAGAAATACTCCACTTCCTCTGGAGTCTTGAAAGAAAACACATGTTTGGTAATAATATTCCAGAAGAGAACATGTCTGACAGACTGCTTTTCCACTGCATTTCCTGCCTTCTCCTTCATTAAATTTACTGTAAAATTTTAGGTAATTGCTTGATTCATTACTTTCCAATGCTGCTAGTTCAGGAAACCCTGTACCAAAAGACAGGCTTTTGCTTGCAGTTTGGAGGCAAGAAAAAGACCAGCAGTGATCACAGAATCACGCTATGTTAGGGGATGAAAGGGACATATGGGGATATTTTAATCCAATCATCCTGCTAAAGCAGGTTTGCCTTGATCAGGTTGCACAGGATCACATACAGGTGGGTTTGGAATCTCTCCAGAGGAGGAGACTCCACAACCTCCTTGGGCAGCCTGTTCCGGTGCTCTGTCACCCTCAAAGGGAAGAAGCTTTTCCTTATGGAAGTAAGACTTACAAACCATATTCTCGTCTAATTCTCAATGACACTAAGTGTTGTTTTGTGCATTGTGCTTCATGCTTTAAACATAGCATCCTGCTCTGCTCTTTGTGCAGAACCCTTGACTTACAAATGAAATCGCTGGGCTTTCTATCATTGGAAGGGAACCGAATGGTCTGAAAAATGAGCTCTGACTTAGCTGTAGCCTCCCCCATCCCCACTACACTATGCCAAATGGCAAAACATCACATCATGCAAAGGTACTGGTCCAGTGACTAGGAGACACAGCACTCTCAGATACATAAAATCCTAAAAGCCATGAATTTTGTCTTATTCAACTAGAAGTCCTTCAAAATGTTCCCATGTGCATCTCAGCATGGTAACTTCTACGTAACATGTGTCTGTGTCTTCCTGTGTCTTCCTGTGTTGTACGGTTTTTGTTGTTTCTGCATACGTAGCAGTTGTTGTTCTAGTAATGTGGCTAAACAATCGTTTGCTGCTGTTGTTAACAGCACTTTGACTAGCCTGAAACAGAGCCATTGCCAGGGTATCTTTCCGTTAATGATTAACATCTATGAAGATCTTCTACAGTAATTAGTGCTGTATGAAGTATTCATGACTCTAATTCGAGCAAATTCAGGGTGAAAATAGGAGCATATTCACACAGCATATTCCACTGAGGGTGGAGAGAGCTCTTTCAAAAGCTCTGGCGTCTGCTACATTTCTCCCTCCCTCTTTGCGGGATATTCACTCTTTTGCAGTGTGCTTCCTCTAGAGAAGGGCAAGCACACATTACAGAGCTAAGAAAACAGTAGAAGAAAGGGTGTATTCCTTCCGTAGGACTTAACAATATTTATTTGCTGTAGGAAAGCCAACTCTATACTAAGATTAAAACAAACCCAAGCAGTTGGCAGTTTTTTGATTCTGGTTTTGGTTTGGTTTTTCTTCCTATGTGTTCTATGAGCTGATAAACTGAGTACCAGTCTATACCAAACCTTTGGGAGGAGACTGAAAAGGTAGCAATGCTTAGGTGGTAGTAATTTGGGAAAGTAGTGGGTCTTTTCAAAAGGAATACATGCTAAGTGAGACTGTAGCATGTGGTTTCTAATTGTAACCATGAATACAGAGTTTGAAGAGGAAAATTGCTGTTCAGATTCAAAGTCGCAGTACTACTTTCTCTCTGGAAATTTTTAAACATAGATTAAAACAATACTTTAGATGGAAAAAAGAGAATATTAAAATTTGGAGAGCAAATTATGAAACACAACCTCCCATAATCTTCTTTGGACAAATCTTACAACTCTTTCCTGTTTCTACCTGCCACAGATCTCTTCTTATACAGTGACTGAAAATACTAGTGCTTCACTAGTGAAATGGAAGTCTTTACAGACTTTTGCAACATAAATAAAAGCAGGTATGAAATTAGCACTTTAGGAAAGCTAGCTCATTTCTAAGGAGTTAAAAAATGCATCAAGATGCTAGTGACTGCATTTTTTTTTCTTGCTAGTGGTTTAGGATCCTGCGAAGTGTTACAAGAAGCACTTTTGTATAAAATGATCCTCGTTTAAATCAGTTAAGGAATTTTCAGGATCAAGATCTTTGTTTTCTCTTTCAAAAGTATTGACTACATTATAGGGCATCTTGTTTTGCTGGAATTGCTATTGTGAGAGAAATGTATGTAAAATGAATAATTTTAGCCTGTCTTTTTCGTTTTAATGTATAATTTTCTAAGCAGTAAAAGAATTTTTAATAGTATCCTGTGCTGTAAGCCTTATGAATCAACTAACAGCTTATTTTAAGAGTTTTCTATAGAAAATTGTATTGAAAAATCCCCAAAACTTTGGAAAAAAAAATAAATTAGATTTTCTTTTTTAAAGTGAGCAGTTTCCTCTGCAGTATAATGACATATGTGCAGGCATCAAGGATGAAGTACTGGAAGTAGAGCTCTTTGCTTTCTCTGTGATTTATAGGCATTGACAGGTTTCTGGTTCTCTAAAAAATTGTTAGCATTTTCTAATGCTGAGCAATGGGAGGGACACACATATTCTTTCCTGGGTTTTTTGTGAGATACTTTCTTCTCCTGGGTTCTCCTACTGAATTTCCACTAACTGCCAACTGCTCTGAGCCAAATTGGAATACAATTTTTCAAACTGTCTTTAGTGTACAAAATCACAGGTGTGTTAGCATGCATATGTTGTCAAGAAAATTGTAACCATTTCTGACAGTCTCTGTTTCTTAATGCAAGGAAACATGTACATATTGTATATACAGTAATGAGCTACTTTGAAGTTGAATTCCTGTTTATACATGTTTACTTCAAGATCTGCTAATCTGCGACAAGATCTTGGCAATGGTCCTGACCTCTCTGTTTCTTTCCTTGTTTGTTTTCTTTACTGTTGTGTGTGATCTTCTGTAAAGCAAGTTACAGTCATCACTATTATATATATATGTTTGCATGTGTGTGCCTTGACAAATTGTCTCGTTTGGAATTCTGAGTTTTTCATTTCAATTCCAGCTGGTACAACTGTGAACTCATCTTTCCAGTAAGCTCCTCTGTGTCAGATTGCCAAGTTCCAAAATGTTTGGCCAAGTGTTTTGATTAAGTCCCCTGAGGAAAGCTGTCTGTATACTTGTGAAAGGGCATGCTCTGTGTGGGATGACTAGGTACAGTATAAATCTATAAAAAGTAGGAGTGTTTCTAAATTAATCTGCCAAATATTTGTCATCCATGTAACAAATGCAAAGTTATTTACTGTACATCAGATTAATAAAGGGGCATTTTCTGCTCCACTATATTCAAATAAAGATTTGTTCCCTGCAATGAATACGTATCAGGTGTGATGATAACCAGAACATCATGCTTCACTACACACAAAATATTGAAAACAGCTGTTTAACCTTAATTAGTTCTTTTACAAAGGCTCTTTGTGTATCTTATCTTTAGTGCCTGTAATAAAGGTTGAACATGTAAAAGAAAACACAGAACAAGTTAATAAAGTTAAAGTAATGTAAATGACCATAAAAAAAGACAGCAGAGAAGTTTCTGTGGTTGCGAGGGACAAAGTTTTTTGTTTCCTCTTTTTATGGTGCATAATTGCACAAAGGGTCTAATCTAGATCTATGGGAAAAGCATATTGCTGCTGGGTATGATGGTCCATGCATCTGAAAGGCCAATGGGAATTTATACAACAAACTATGGTTTAAAACAAAAAAATCTAAATCCAAAAAAACTGAAAGGGCACTGCAACAACATTAGTTCTTAATTGCATTTGTGCTCTAAGGGCCTCCAAAAAGCGTCAACAGATCAAATGTGGTATTTTTAAAATAACAAGAATTTGAGAAGTTATTTATATTCTCCCTCCATGACTGGATTGGAAATACATTTCCAAATACAGGTTGGTTATTCTAAATAAATGATGGACAGAAAAAAAACACATAAGCCTGTTCAGCTGTGCCACCAAGAGGGAAAATTAAAGCTAAACGTAAATTGCAGCATTTCTCAGCTCATGCAAGAGCATTGTCTGCAAAACCCAACAACCAAGGACACATACAATTTTGTCACTGTTCTTTGGCAACTGGATTTTTTTGTGGTACAGTACAGAAAAATATTTATTAAGTACAACCAACAGAAGTACTAATCTATATTTTAAGTCTGCTTAGATGTACACCCAAACTACCTGCATTTGAGGGGTATTGGTAGTATAACTACACTAGTGGAGATTAAGCTTTTATGCTTGTATGGTCTAGTCTTATTTTGGGAAGAAATCAACCTCTTTTGCACAGAGGATAACAATCCATAAGGGAGTATGAGAGAAACCTTGCACATATTCTTCATAACTACATTTCAGAAACTTCAGCTAATCTGTAGAAAACCTTCAGTATCAGGTAGTCTTGTTGAAGCACAATATCCTGCTAAAAGAACACATTGGCTTGTTCTCTGAAGAATGTTGCAAGAATAATACATGTATCTACTCCTTGCTGGCAGAGTTATGCTGGCAAAAAGATAATGTTTAATTCAGAGCATGCTCTGTGTTTGTCTTTATGTTGTATGAAACAAGACAAGTACATAGAGACAGCAGATGTAAACCTAAAAAGAGGAGGTGTTTTGTGATATCTGGCACTGTGTATACGTGAGACCGAGCATCCTCCATATGCTTTGCTTTGCTTTCCATTAGGATGTCAACTATGCTATGATTATTATTTACTCCTTTGCAACTTGAAAGCTACAAATGTGATACATCAGGCTTATGTGAGGTCAGTATCTTACTTAGCCCTTTCCCCATCCTGTTTAGTTATCTCTGGAACTTTTTAGTAGTGCTATACATTGGCAGCAGAGAGAAGAAACATTGGCTTGAAGTTCCTCGTAAACTTTCCTAAAAATATTAAGCTGAATTGAAAATCATACAATTCTATATGTTTTCTGGTGGCACCTTATGTGAAATTCCACAGTACACACAGCTGAATCCACTCTTTCTGCAGGTGTATTTCACACAAATACATGTATGTCAATATATATACATATTGTCAGCAATATTTACTGCTGACTTTCAGAGTGGGCCTAACTGGTTTGATTAGTAGTTCTGTAATGGTTTTGTATTACTAGAGCAGAATAAAATTGTATACGCAAAACAGCTTGGGAACACACCAAAAGCCATATTATGGAGAGACTTTCTGGGAGTGAAAGACAGAGCTTGGAGTAAGGCCCAGACCGCACAATCTGATGAATTACTCAAACACAACAGTCTATCAGCTGTGATCTGTGTACCACTATAGACTCCACCAGGGTACTCTGCCATCTTCAAAGTGCTGTATGACTTCTGCTCAGAAAGCTAAATGCTATCCCTGCATTTAGACCTAGAGGCAGAAACTGCAGCTGCTGCCATCAGTGGAAAACCTGAACAAACTGGAAACACCTACACTAATCAATCCAGGAAATATTTCCAGCTTTGAAAATGAGAAAACAAACCAGTGTCAGCCTTATCAATCCTTGACTAACTTCTGTTATCCTTTAGAATAGCTATGACACTTCTAGTCATGGAATTTGAAATTATCAAGTATTCCTCAAACACACTGTCCAATGCTGGAAAAATAGGTGCTTAAGAATCATTAGCTACAAGAATGAAGCATGAAATGCCTTGTGTAACCACTTAAAACATTGGTTGGCTATCCAGATAGTTTGACTGAATTCTGATCAGATACAGTCTACAGCTTTAATTTCAATTTTCCCACAGAGAAATGGCACTTTAGAAAAAAATAAATTATGGCTATGAACAGAGTTGGATTATTGTAAGACTATGGTCTTGTCAGTGGTTATAATAGCTCTGAATTGTTCATTTTGCAACAGGTGTATCATAATGTATTTAATCATGTTGTAGGCCCATACAGACTGCCAACCGCTTAGCCCTGTGATGCTCAGGGGTTTCCTAAGTGAAAACTGTCCTCCACTTTTCACTCGGACTACGAATGAGAAATCAAATAAAACTAAGAGCAGTCCACCTTCTCCATTGTCCTGGAAGCGAAGCCATTACTGGACTCCATGTGGGCTACATCATTTAGCTATGAGTGGTTGTCCTTGCACACGCTCTCCAAAGGACTCCCTTACAAACTCCAGATTCTGCCTACAAACAGTGTTGAAGCCTCAGTGGTAGAGCTAGACTATCTGAAAGCAAATCCTTCTGGTATGAAGGATTACATATCAGTTAAGATTTTTTTTACTAGTTTTATTTCCCACCCAGCAGGTATGGGCCCTTGGTGATCTGCTGTCTGTGAACACATTCCCAACTTCCTCCCTTTCTGTTCATAAGGAGCTACAGAAATTACTGGTTTGTTACTATCCAGTAAAATTATATGGAAAATAAACTCAGGCTCCTTAAGAGCAGTTACTCAGCAGCCCAGTTCTCAATATGCAGAAGTTTGACTTCATCCTTTCAGCCTTTAGCTTAAATCAGAGCTTTGAAAATTTTAATAAAGTGATAAATATGTTCAGAAAAAAAGAGGTCACTAGTACAGATGTTGGCATAGGAGCAAGGAACAGTAAAATATTGCTATACAGCAGTATCAGCGTAGCACTGCTCATGTGAACTCAACTGCTCTTTGGTAGGCCTGTCATACTGCATTTCATGAAGTAAACTACATATAAAAACATAGTTGTTAAAGACTAGAATACGTGAGCATATGGAGCAAAATTCTCAGGGAAAACTCTGGACTTTGCCTGGCAACGGCATATCAGAATGACTGACTAACCATAAACCAGAAGAGAAAGAGGTGGATAACAGCACACATCTGCAAAGAAGTAATCTGTAATGAAATATTTTACTTTGCTTTGTTAATTGTTACATGAATTTTGAAACCAAGGGAAAATGTGCATTCTTGATGACACAGGAGCCTCCTTATGCGGAAACATTAACGCTGACCACATCAAGAAAGCATGTTTTACTACCAGTAATCTGGTTATGGAAAACAAGCAGGTCCAGTGTGGCCCACAGATGGAGTAGGAAAAATAACTAATGGAAAACATCCAGAAACATCTTATTAGTATAAAGCTCACACACAGTTTCAGCTATCATTGCCCATCAGCAGGCTGAGATCCTTCAGTTGTAGGTAAGGCCACTGCATGGGTACCATGCACCTCCTGAGATGGGTGAGCAAGATGTCCTGAACATGGATACTGACTCACCTTTGCCATGCATTTTGATCTCCAGCAGAGGCAGGCTCCAGGCTTTGTGCTACCCCAACCCAATGAATCAGTGTCAGGATCCCAACCTACACAGGCTTCTGGTTCATTTTCAGCTTCACATACTGATTTTAATGCTGCAGCCACAATAGATTTCAGATCTGGTTATCTGAGGAACTGCCCTTTCCCCTTAGGAAAACTAAAAAGCTGCTTCCAGGACTGTAACTCAAACTGGAGCCATTCTGGTTTAAGTAAGATGAGGCTGCTGACACCGTGTTCCCTGTGAAGGCTCCTGGATGCCTGGATGCTGGAACTAGGTTTCCTTGCTGAGCCTCCCAGAACCTGAATTTGTCAGTCTTTTAGACATGTTCTTCATTTTTTTACACTAATGTGAATAATGAGGAGCTTTTCAAAAGGCTGGCGCTGTGCCAGTGGAAAAGTGGTGGAAATAAGAAGACCAGAATTAGTCTAGTGGAAATCCATGGGAGTTCAGTGTGTTCTTTATCAGAAGGCAACTGTTGGCAGGAAAGAAATAGTTGTAGGGTTGCCTTAGCTGTCATTTAGTACACTGTAAATGCAAGCAAGCGCTAGTGCTCTGCCTTGAGAATAATAAATAAATAAAACATTAATGAGTGAATAATGTATAGACTTCTAGCAAAGTGGAAAAATTGCTAAGCACATGCAGTCACAAAGAAATCCACAGATGCTGTATAACAAAACAAAAAACCCCTCCACCCTAAAATAAATTTTAGAAAATAAAAATAATAAAAAAGAAACACTGCCATGAGCAGACCACCGATAGCTCATGGATAAAAATCAGATTTTACTTTTGCTTCACCCAAACTGATAAAGAATACTTTTTGCTGAATTTCTGAGCTGCAGCTGGGCACAGATGTTCTCTACTTTCAAACAGTTCTGAATTCATGGTCATGACCAATGGTCATGACCAATGAATAATGGTCATTCATTATGTCTAGACAAGGAGGGTCACTCCACTCTGAAGTACTCTGTAAAATGAATAAATATTTATTCCAAGAGACAAATGGAAAAAAGCTCTTCTCTGGCAGAGTTCTTGCAGAAAGTTTTTCACCTCTGTCTTGCTAAACTCTTGTTGCTTTTGCAGGAGTCAGGGCATTTGTTCAAGATGTTCAAGATACTTTGAACAATTTTTTTTTTCTTTTTAAAAAATCTTGTTCAAACAAAGAATCTCATTTCTTAGGTACTTTGGCAGAAGGGATTTAACCAAATCTTTCCAGGATGGGAAAGGTGGGAGACCTCTCATGCAATAAAACAGTATATACAGAAGTACACCTTCAAAATGCACCTTCGGTAAGGCTAGGATGCATAACATGAAGCAATTAGAGGTAGACACAGCAAGCTACAGTATAATCTAGCAATCCCATCCCACTACTGCTTCTCACTTTCAGCACAAGACACCTTGCTTTACCCCTTTTATACTTAAGCAGCTCTTTGGGAGATGAGCTGGCTTCTGAAAAAAAAAAAATCACAGCTTTGAGCAGGGAAGAAGAACATTAAGTCAGCTCAGTCTCATAACTGAGGTAATGATGTGACCCTACAGAAGGACCATGAGCACAACAGCATCGGCACCAATGGTGCTGCTCCGGTTTGTGATGAACAATCTGGGACCTGGGAAGAGCCACTACAGAGTCACAGCATTGCTGTTGCCACGGAGTCAGTGTTCAAAATTAAAATCCTCGGATTCATGGCACTAACATGGAAATCATGAGGTTTTACTGAAAAAAAAATGCTGGAGGATATACAGGGTTTGATCTCTTCAGGATTGCATTTGTAGATCTTTCCCTCAAAACACAAGGTCTAGAAAAGCTCTTTTCTTCAGAACAACATATGTGTAGATGCTTAAGCACCTCACTTTAGTAGCTGGAGCTTTGAGGCAAACATGAGATCTGCAAGTGGTATAAAGGTGATGGATTTCTAACACTGAAGTAATTTCTCTAATCATGTTCTTTTTCAGGTGTCAGTGTTATACAAAAACACTCTTTTGTGCACATTTTATTATGTATCTTTTGGCTTCTTTCTTTTAAAGGTTGGCTCAAATTTACCCAAATGTTTGTTTTCCCTCCATCCCACAAACTATTTCTTTTTAAAAACTGGAGTTTCTCTTTCAAGATAAACAATACAGCAATTATTATTTTTTATTTAGATTGATGCCCAACAGAGCTCAGTTAGGTATATTTCCAAATACCTTAGCTTGCCCTAGAAGCCAGTATAAAATCTTAGGAATACGTTACTTTAGATATTCGGGTTTGGTATTTAGTGTTTACTCTGACTCTATGCCAGGACAGTTCAGAAGCTAAAATGGAAAGGAACTGTTGCTGCTGAAAGAGAAAAGCACTTCATCATTTCTGTTTTGGGTGTCTGTTGGTGGTGGGGCCTCGTCACGGTGGGAGAAAGAACGACAATCAATATGATTGCTCATTGAAGCTCAGCTTTATTGCTAAAACTATTGCTATATATACTATGTGCAGTAATTATGCCTACATGTCATGTATTGATTGGTTAATATACATAAGTTGTAGCAAGTTACATTGTTATTTCCCAGCCCCCTTGTTGTTCCAGTCCAGGTGTTATTCCACGCTTCTTCCCAGGCAAGTTTCTCTTCTCAGGCTCTTCTTCTCAGGCTCTCTTATCTTGCCAAGGTCCTTTGCCGTGTTTTCCTCAAAGCTGTTTACAGCTCACTCAGCTCCGAATACATGCCATGTCCTTGTTCCTTCAACCATCCCCCCACAGGTGTCCATTTTGTTTGCCATGGTATTCTGAATTTATGAAATCTCACATTTCTTTAGGATGCTTTGACTGACATAGCTCCAGTCTAGCTTGAGCTTAATACACTTTTTTAAACAGGGTTTCTGCTGTGGCCGCAGGTCCTCACTTGTTAGAAGGGAAGAGTTGAGAGGGAAACAGGGGAAGGAGAATGCTGAGTTATACTGTTGCCTCTCCCCTCTGGGTACACAAGGCAGGGAGTAGAGAAAAGCGATGTCCTGCATTTGTTTGTCCCAAGCTGGGGAGTTACAGCCTCCCCACTGATACTAGCTGTGTTTTCTCAGGGATATCTATGGCCGATTATTTGATGACTTATTTGTCGACTTATTTGTCTACTTACCTCACCATAATAAATAATGCATAACACGAATACCGTGCTGAGGGGGAGGCTGTACAGCAGCCTGGTTCCCAGCGCTGATCCCTGCAGCTGACCCCTGCGGAGGCGGGTGCTTACAAGACCCACGGCAAATTGTAGAGACAGACGTGCTGGGGGAGCACTTCCTGATTTTGTGTTTTCTAACAGTGCCTTAAGGGCCTCTTGACCTTTAGGTTGGACTCATAAACACATTAGTTGTGGCCATTTCACTGCAATTTATGTTAAATTATAAATCTGGGTTTACCTGGTGTTCCCACTGAAATCCTTGCCAGTGTACAGGGGGACCAGCTCTGCCACCACAACCCCCATGAATCACCATGCCTTCAGCCACCAATAATGTCAGGGATGAGGGGGCTCTCCCTCCATGCTGAGGCACCCAGGGTCTATCCTACTTGTTGGTGAAAAACCTCCTGGTTGCATGGGGAGGAGCATAAAAGACAGACAGTAGTTTCTGTTTATGACACACTGCTACTGGGTCTGCACAAACACCAGTGTGGCAAGTCCACCTTGGGCTTGTCAGCATTTAATTAGCTATATGAAGGAAACAATTGAAAAGGTCCTTGTGGTAGCTAGGAGCCTGCCCGAGCTAATCTCCTTCCATACTGTGCTGTATAGATCCAAGCTGATTCAGGTTGACCCACCCAAAGAGCAGCTCCCTGCTCCTGCTTACCAGAGAAACCTCTCCAGCCCAGGCTTTCTCTCATGTGAAAATAAAAAGGATATAGGCTTTCTCTGCAGTACCTACATACCTAATAGGGAAAAAAAAATAAGAGAAAGAAACATAGACCGTAAACTATTTTAAAATTAGCAAATGTAGTTTTCTTTTCTGTAGGACAAATGCAGCTAGCCAAGGAACAATTTACCAATAAAATAAAGGTATTTTCACAGGAAAAAGTGACACTAAAGCTGCCACTTCCAACAAAAAGCCTAGTGTCTCTAATTACCTGCATGTACTTGCGTCACTGCTACTTAAGCCACCCAAGAATTTCAAATATCAATATCCTTTGCCATATAAAATCCCTTTGTACGTAACAGAACTGTCAGGATACATGAAGTAGCAGGGGCCTCTGCAGGTTTTTCTGATCCAAATGCAGTCGGTAAGATGTAGGAAGGGTACATTTTCATCCCTCCCTCCTCCCAATTTTCTATCAGCTTGTTTCCCTGATAGATCTGGAGTGATTCATAGCTGTCTCTGAAAATGTAGTTGGTGTATTTAAATAAAACCCATATAGACTGAGCTTGCTGCCATGGAGACATGTTGCTTCACACACAGGCAGATGAGGAGGCTGGAGCTGGAGTAGTAGCAAGACTGCAGTGGGAAACATATTTTCCACAGCACAATGTCCTTGATAATACAGTGAGGACATTGATCTTAAGCTCCTTTAAAGGACCCAGAGTGTGAACAGGAAATGTTCACATCCAAACATTTACTCTAGATAGCTGACTACACTGATTTCTTAAGTGCATGCTTCTTAGTAGCTATGAAAGTGCAGCGTTTGAGTACTTAGAAGAGAATATGGTCCATAGCCTTAGGTCTGTTGTAGGCTGACTAAAAGTCTGTGGTTGGTTTTACATC
The DNA here is from genome assembly GCA_013396975.1 of Bucco capensis. NCBI lineage: Eukaryota > Metazoa > Chordata > Aves > Piciformes > Bucconidae > Bucco > Bucco capensis. The sequence continues at coordinate 8,011 of VWZO01005731.1, read as the reverse complement.
ATTTACTGCAATCAGGTTCCTGCAAGAGGGTGAGAGAACACATGGTGTGCTGCCTTTCCTGAATGGAAACTTTCCAGCCAGTTGAGCACAGTTGCAGTGGAACTTCAGAAGAGGAAGAAGGGGTGTTACCCTACCTGACATGCTGCACCCAGCAGTTTGAGGGGGCAGGCTACCACCCCTTTGCCTGCTTCCTGCCAGAGGTGTCTAAATCTTCAGGCCACAAACAGCTGATGGAGTTTGCCTTTCAAGTCAGAAAATAAGGGATTAACAAATCTGATGCAAAGGTCATGAGCAGACCTGTGTGGCTGCTGCTTGTTACTCCAATATTCTTCTACCTGTCTCGTCTCCTGCTGAGAACATTTGGTTCCTGTTGTGCCTGTTGTTCTACAAGCATTAGAGAGGTTACCTCTGCCAAAAATTCACTGTCACTTCTCCCTAACCTAGCCTTTAATTTCTCCTCCCAGTCTGCCCCATGCCCTGTGCTGGCACCTGCATTAGAGAGGCAGCAACAAAAAATACTAGTGCCAGCCAAGTGCAAGAGAAGCCATGGGATGAAGAAGGGAGGGGACATGTTGTAGGTACATAGGCTGAGAGACAAGGACAAATATTTTCTCAGCTTCAGAGTCAAGATACATCCATCTAACACCACAGCTGCTCACATCCTTGTTTTTCCAACCACAGAGAGTGAGAGAGCAAGAAAAAACATCAGAGACAGGCACCATCTTGCAGAGATCATTTTGGCTTTGCTAGATGGCTCCTCCAGTAAAGACATATTCCTGCCACACTGTCACACCACATCTATGCACCCTGTAGATCAGGCTGAGTATTTTCCAAGATATAAGTGTTGTCACTGATACTGTGATGTAGCTCCATCAAAAGTAAGATTTTCAAGGGAGCTAGGCAACTTGATTTTAGTCAGAAAAAATACTAATAAAAACCTTTGAAGTATCTAATTTTGACTAAAGAATAAAAGAAATGTAGGGAGAAACTGTTCAACATTTTCTTGACTTTGGCTAATTAAAACAGTATAAAATGCAGTTAAAAAATGGGAATTTAAAGTAAATGTAATGTTTTCCATCAACTAAAATGTACTTTAAATTGTGGAAGCCAATCTCTTAATTTCCACGTTGGGTGTGGTCACTGACTTTGTTTTCTAAGATGAGCAGCAAGTAAATGGGTGATTGTTTAAAATTTAAGAAAGCATTCTGAAAGCCAAGTGCAGATTGTGGCTTTGCAGGTGCCTGTATTGCACACCTTTATAGTAAGTCATCGTCTCTGGGCTCTTACGGATGGTGGAAAAGCAAGCAGAGAAAATCAAAACAACCTCTAGAAAAGTTGTTTCCTGCCAGACATTATTTTTCTCTTGTACCCTCTCAGTCCTTTCCTCATGAATAATCCATGTTTTAATTACTGTCAGGAGCGGCTTTTCCCCAGCACATTTTCAACCTATGAGCTATGCCCAGCACAGTCAGAGAATGAGCAAAATAAAGGTCTTGCAGGGCATCTCAAACCTGTGGAAAAACACAGAGGAGACACTATAGATCCGGCTGTGTTTTATATTGAGAGAGAAATGACTGAAATCTTCCAGACAATTTGCAAACAAACCCAAGTCTTCTCTGAGGATTTTGGGTACACCCTGCAGGGAAACCACAGTTGTGGGCACATGCCCCGCTCCCTTGCAAAATCCCCCAGAAAGAGGCACCGATATGGAACAGGTCCATGTGAGTGCGCCCCATCCCAAAGGTGCCCTGCAGTTTGGCAGACTTCCTGGCCTGACAAAAACACTGCTTGTAGCAGTTGAGAGTTTTCTGAAAGAGCAAGATTTCAGGAGGGAGTCCTAGGCTTAGATTTTCACCCATCCTCACAGCTCACTCTACTAAAATACCATAGGTGAGGCTTCTTGGCCTTTCCCAGTGAAAGACTGGTTGTTTTTAACTTTTTTGGTTTGGTTTGTTTGTTTGAGGGGATGGATTGCAATATTTTTTTTTTCATCTGTTAGCTTTTTGGTTTTGGAGTGTTTTGGCATTTTGTGGGGTTTGGCTTGGTTTTTGGATGTTTTTTTTCCTTTTGTTTTGCTACTTTCTGGTTTGCCTTGAATTTTTTTTTTTTTTTTGTTAACCGTTTTTCTTTTGTTCTCTCTTTTAATCTGGGGGTATTTGTTTGTTTGTTTTTTTGTCGTGCTTTTGGGTTGTTTGGAGGTTTTGTTGTTTTGGGGGGTTGATTTTCTTTTTTTGTTGGTTGGGTTTGGAGTTGGTTTTGTTTTTCTTTTTTTTTCTTTTTTTTTNNNTCTGTCTTTCTTCCTTTTTCCTTGGTCTTTCTCTCCCGCTTTCTGATCCCCTCCGCCCTACCCGACCGTTACCGCCATCGCCTCACCGCCCCGCTCGGAGCCGCCCAGGGTGGCCTCGGCCCCGCACGGGGCGGTCGCGGCCGCTGGCGGCAGCAAATCAGCGGAGTCCAGGCCGCACATAAGAAGGGCGGGCGGGGGCCAGCGCCACCCATCCCGGCGGCGGCAGGATGCACTATGAGGAGCTCGCGCCCCTGCAGCGGCCCCGCTACGGCTGTGAGTGGGGTCGGGGAGAGTGGGGGGCGCTCCAGGCCCGTTTGGGTTTGGTTTGTTGGGTTTTTTTTAATTTGTTTTTGTTTTTTGTCTCCTTCCCTTGCCGGCTTTGTTGATTTAATATGAGGAGACTCGAGGGAGAACCAAACCTGCAAAGCAGACTGTGGCAGCGCACAGCGCTCCGGCGTATGTTAGGTTAGGTAGCAGTGAGCTCTGGCTGGGTTTTAAGCAGATTTTCACGGGTCTGGGTTTTGATCTGAAAGTTTCCTAATGGATTGTAGCTGTAATTCGTGTTGCGACTAGAGCCGTAGGTTAGCGCTAGAGTTTTGGGTTTTACGTCTGCAACTTGGTGTTACAGGTATCGCTTTGGGTTGTGTCTTTGTAACTGGAGTTGTGGCTATAGCTTTGGGTTTTAATTTGGTAACCTTTGGATTATCACTACGGAATTTTGCATTATAAGATTGAAACTCTGCTTTCTAATTTCAAAACTTTGTCTTAGAACTCTGTAACGTTAAATGATAACTGGAGTGAGGAGAGAAGCAGTGCAGGTATGAGGCGTCTATAACAGATTCACAGTATGTTCTGAGTTGTAAGGGACCCAGGACGATCATTGAGTCCAATTCCCATCTATGCACAGGACAACCCCAAAAGTCACTAAGAACATTGTCCAGTTACTTGAATTCTGAAAGGCTTGGTGCCGTGACTACTTCCCTGGGGAGCCTGTTCCAGTGCTCAAGCACCCTCTGGGTGAAGAATCTTTTCCTAATATCTAACCTAAACCTTTTCAGAAGAGGTGCACTTACTGCCCCAACGTGTGTTTAATGAAAGCCCTGAAGGACTTTCCCTTCTGCTTCAGGGCTTTCTCAGCATTGCTGTGTTGCCGTACTGGGATCCTGCACTGGGCTGTGCTTTCTCCTGGTTCCTGTGGGCAAAGCAGTACAAGCCCTCAGATTTGCAATCCCTGTAGGAAATGCTTCTGATGTTTCAGGAACTGCAAAAAGTAAACATGCAAATTATTTACAAAGCTCATGACAACCATGGTATTCTGTGGTCTGTTGAGCAGTTTCTCAGGTCTCAGTACAGCAGCTTTGTTTAAAACTGGTTTGGAAACTTCTTTCTGAAAGAAGTGCAAGACTCCTTGACAATATTGGGGGTCATCTCACTATTATCCGGAGTGGAAGAGTGCACAGAAAAGGTAGTGCTTTGCACTACTTCAGCTTGGGGGATGCTGTGTGCTCTTGAGCTTTTTCCTCTGTTGATGCCTGTCAGTTGGGGCAGTCTGTGGGACTTGCTTGTAGGTTTCATTTTTCATTTACACTACCTAGTATGTGGATGAGAGACTTCTGAAGGTGTATTCACAGCTGTCAGTACCAATAACTTTTTGGAGTGGTTACTACACACAAACACTGGATGCTTATGCTACTGTGTTAGCAAAGGTGAGTATTTTGCTTGTGAAGCTATTCTCCGAGGCATCTCAGCTTGCTGTGCTATTGCCTGTGTGATAGGACAGTGTCTGGGAAGTGTGCTGCACAGTGCTCCAGGTTGGTGCTTTATCTACTTGCCTGACGTGCAGAAACTCTTTGAATTAACATGGAGTGTTCATAACGGCCCTAGTAACAGGAGCTTTCTTGTGCAGATCTTGTCTGGCTGGTATCAGAAGATGTGAGTCTGGACATGTGGTACTTGCTAGTCTACCATAAAGTTCAAAGTGGTCAAAACCCGATGTTTTGACTTGAATCGAAGGGTTAATCCTTTGTTCCTGCCTGAGCACTGAGGATGATGTACCTTATTGCCAGAGCTGCTCAGAGTGTTTTAAGCACTTCAGGCCTTATTTATTGTGGGTAAAGAACGACCACCATAAGGATACTGAACATAGTTTTGAAGATATGGCTTGTCCTTTCAGTACTTTTGTTTTCCTATAATAGTTCAGAGCTTTCTGCTGCAGTGATCAGGCTTTTCTGATACCACCTCCTCTCCATCCAATATAGCCTGCTTCAGGGGCTATTCTGTCATTACCTGAGTGAGAGGCAGTAGCTGCTGCACTACATCCTCTTCTTTGAAGATTTTATTTTTCTGCAGGAAACTTTGACATAATGTTCCTCTCAAGGGACTGGGTAAAGGCTCCTCAAATATGCCAGGTTGATACCTATATTGAAAAAATAAATACAAGTTCCAGAGAACAAATGATAGCTTTGTAATGATATCACAAGTATGGGTGCATATTTGTTTTTTTTATCCTGTATCTAGAAAAACAAATTACTTTATCTACATGTTTTTGCCTGTCATTTTGGAATGAGGTGAAAAACAGCACCTTAAAGCCAAAAAATGGCTCTCTAACTAAAAAACTTTAACCAGCATTTATAGAGCACTTTTTGAGCCTATCACAGGTTGTAGGTTGTCTGCATAACTAAAACTGTACTTTGGATCACTGGAAAATAGCTTCCTGTGTTGAGCACTACTTCTGTTCTGGATTTCCTAGTAGAGTTAATAAGTTGTCCAAGTTAGGCTATCAAATTGCTAAGACTTCTTGCTTTAGTGACCTAGTACTGTTTTAAACATTTAACTCAGCTTGGACTTTTGACTTTGGCTTCAGGCTCCTGGCAGAGTTTGTCTGTTTCTGTGAAGAAGGTTAGCATTTTATTATGGTAATTCTTTGCTGTGAACCAATGTGGCTATCAGTAGCATTTAATTTTGATAACTAGAGGAAGACATATGCAAATATGGCTCCATTTTGTAGCTTAATAGATATCATTGAGGAAAAAATGTTCCTGAGAATAAGTCCTTGTAAGTGAGTAACTAGGAAAACATATCCCTAACTTAAAAACTAGATTTAAGTTATAAGTTTTGCTGATGCAGCAGCTCACAGATATACGTCTAGAAAATTCTTAGACTGACATTTTCATCTTTGAAGTAAGGAAATAGCTGAATGAGACCAACTAAGAGGATCCCTTTCTGGATGGGTGCTAGTTCAGGATAAGCATGGTTGCTGGGAGAAGCAGGACTTAAGAATAAAATCTTTGAACCTTTTCTTAGCCTATTAAGGCCGAAGACTTGTGGTTTCCTGTACTACTTATTGAAAGGTGCCTCCAACTCTGCATACTGTGAATAGCCTAAAAAAGATGCTGAAGAGATTTCTTCTGGTGCACCGCTGAGTCTTTCAGATACTCATGTGCAGCACCAACTCAAGTGAGATCATACAAGTACAAGGAAGCAGCTTTTATAGCAGAAAGCATGTTAACGGGCATACTGCAACTGAGTTTCCAGTCTGGTTACAGCTGTTCCCTGGTTTATTTCTCAATCCAGGCACAATCAGATACAGAGGTCAACAGAACTGCAAAGAATTGGGATGTGTAATACAGTTTCGATATAAGGCATTTTTACAACAAAAATACTTGATGCTGATGTATTAAGAGAGAAAGTATAAAATAAGCCTCACAGATTAAATGTGAAGTGTCAAACATAGGAAGATAGTGAATCAAGCAGAAGTGTGTCTGAGAATACCTTTTCCCTAATGCTCTCAGGTACTAGCTAGTTCTCCCTGAAACCTGCATGCAGAAGCAAACATTTAAGTTTTGAACAAATGCCTGAATGGCTTCACCATGCTTCTAGGAATGTAATAAAGCTACAGTGAATGAGGCCATGAGTTTTGGCATTTCCATGCTCAGAGTAGCTGAATAAAAGTATGCTACAGGTTCCTGTATCTTGAATGGGAGAGAAACCAGATGCTTCATCATTATCAAACTCATCTAATGGGGATAAATAGCTAAAAAAAAAAAATCTTTCCTGCTGAGGCTGGAAAGCTAGCTTCACAAATTGATAAATATGGAGGAAACCTGATTTTGGTATGGAGTGATGAGGCTGTTACTTGTATTTTTGATCCTGCCTCCCAGGACTACTTCCGTTAGGTGCTAGGAGATGAGACAAATAAGCAGTACAAAGCTTTGTGAAGAACTACCCTGCCTGTGGAGACAGGCAGGGCAAACCTGAAGTGAAATGTAGCCTACGCCTCTATAAAACTGCACCTAACTTCTTTGGCAGGATGTGAAAGCCTGAAAGCCAGTAGCTTTTCAAAAAGTGTTTTACTTAAGAAACTAAATTTGTATGCATGCCAATTAAGCAAGTAACAATTGGTTTTTTTTTTAAATTTAAGAGGGAGAAAAAGCTTTTGGTAAAAGTTCCACAGGATTTTTCTAAGTGAAAATAGATTTTTTTTAAATAAAAAAAAGCTTGAATACACATATATTCTTTTGGATGTACTTGTAGCACTTGCGGCTTATGAGAACATTTTTTTTATTGATGGGTGTAATTTGGCAACCAAATACACTGTTTATCTCTTCCACTCTTTTGTAGGTTGCTAATAATTAAACTGCTGAATGAGAACTTGAGAAGTTTAACTGCTTTGTTTAACCAAGTGGACATAATTCATTTGGTAGGAGTGGTTCTCTGTGTGCTTTTTATACAAAGCAGGCTCATCTCGCCTGAAGTCCCTTGGTAAAGAAAGGAGGGAACTATGTCAGAGCATGCTTAAAGCTGCTTGAACACTGTTGAAACAGGAAATACTAATATTGGACTGAAAATGGGGATTTATAGCACGAGTGTGCTAGATCAAGTACAGTACTTGAACCAAGGAATAGGAAGTATGCAGATTTGCAGCTTGCCTCTTCTGTTATGTGGTGTCTCAGTTACCTAGTTGTTCTTGCTTAAGATTTGCTTGACATTGCTGCTGATTCAAGCTGGCTGTGGTTTACTAGAAATAATCTTGCATCTAAAGTGGAAAAAAATCTTAGCAGTGATAGGCAGGACCGGTGGGTCATATTTCAGTGGGATGATAAGCGAGAGTGCTCTCCTGTGCTCTGCTTCTTGCAGGAAATTATTAACTAGTGTGTTTGCTTCACTTGTTCAGGCTGTTTCGGTGTTTTTTTTTTGGAGCAAGTATCCTTGAACTGCCGCATGCTGTAGAATGAAAGTGCAGGTGCTGGACAGGAGAGAAGTGGTGCCTTCTCGCTGGGCCCATACTGTCTTCATAGCTTGGGGGAGAAGGCGCCTGCTGAGTGCCTGACACGGGCAGGTTTGTGCTGTTTTGATCAACACTTTGCCTCTGGCATTGCTCCAGTTGTGTTTTGTCAGCTGCTTTAGCACCAGCCAGGGGTACCATGGTCTGTGGTGGTGATAGGCTAATGGGGCAGGCAGTGCCAGCAGGGTGCTTTCTGATGGCCAGGCATCTTGGTAGGATGCCAAGTGGCAGGAGAGGGAGATGATAGGGCCATGGTCCTCTCATGGAGGTCTTTGAAGTGGAGAAAAGATATGCTCTGGTTTGGAGATCAACTTTCCTGTTACACATCAAGGGAGATACTGAATCACGGTGTTCATACAGACTCTGCATGGCTTCTAAATACCTGGTTGTTGATTTACAGTATCACAGTATGTTGGGGTTGGAAGGGACCTAGAAAGATC